>JACTOM010000050.1:3165215-3182425 GCA_015832385.1 Elymnias hypermnestra
GGAAGACCGAGGCGAACGTTCCTGGACCAAATCCAGGACATTTTAAATAACGGCCAGGTCAAGAGTACTCTAAACCGACGAACTTGTATGAAAGATTTAATGAGATTGAAAGAAGCGAAGGAGATATGCAAGGATCGTGGCAAGTGGAAGGATGTTGTCTCTGCCTACCCCTATGGGAATAAGGCGTGATGCTATGTATGTATGTATGTATGTATAAATACAGATATTATGCTTGCAGGAACAATGGCAGCCCTAAGTGTGATGGTAAATCTAGAGTTGCCGCATGTTAATATTTTATCCAAAATGGATCTACTCAGTAAATCAGCACGAAAACAAATTGATAAGTGAGCTAATATACATATTAAATAAATAAACTATACTATGATATGAATATCCTTGTGAATACAAATAATAATGATGGCCCTTACATACACAGTCAAATTGGGTTTTGAACAATAATCTTTTTTGTAATTTTGATGACTATTATATCACTCAATTTATCATTATTATCATATTCACTCAAATTTGGTCATATGTTTTGTTAAAATATCAATATAACTATTGAAATATTTCGCCAAAAAACGTATTAATGCAAAAGGTACATTAATAAATAATTTCGTCGAAACATTGTCTTACTAAATTATGATTCAATACTTTATTAGACAATATGCAATTTAGTAAAGTCTCGGTTTGTGTAATGTACTATGAGTTATTCATGTTCAATACAAAAACTAATATACACAATTTTCAGTTATCTAGATCCAGATCCTCACATCTTATTATCTGATATGAGAAATGCAAAGTCAAAATGGCATGAAAAATACGCGAAACTAACAGAGTCTATTGGGGAAGTAATAGAGAACTTCAGTTTAGTGAGATTCTATCCTTTAAATATCAAAGACGAAGAGAGCATAGACAACATATTACTGACCATCGACAATATAATCCAATATGGCGAAGATGCTGATGTTAAAGTAAGAGATTTCGATGAACCAGAGCCAGATGATGATGATTAGTAATAAAAAGTATTTATAAATTATGGTTTTTTTTTTATACACCCTACCTTAATACTTTGCAATCTTAATAAAAAAACTTTATATAACGACTTTTGCACTGAAACTGCACTTAAGACTTGTTGCAAAATATACTGTTACGTATACATTTTTAATGCACTTTTGATTGTTGAAAAATATAGTGTATTTTGAAGTGACACTTCTTCAGGCGCATAAGGGTAAATTTTTTATGGATGAAACGCGCGATTAGCTTCACGAAAATGTGCAGCTATTTTATGCTAATGCGTTTGGAGATTTTAATATAATAATTATTATTTGTCAAATGTGATCGGATGTAACCTGTAAGGTTACATAATTTACAATATGAGAATTTCCATCACATTTTACCGTATCCGGTGTACAAATGCATTTATTTTCTACTTTCAAATTATAAATTATATACAGATACACTTTTTTCTAACAGATAATCTCTTAGTTTATTTTAAATTTGATAAAAGACTGATTATAATGAGGTAGTTTATTATACAGCTAAGGTAGCATAAAGTATGGTACAGAGTTTCGTAATTCTGGAAACTGGTGGTTTTAGCTTCAATTTTGCCTCTTGCTATTTAAATTATTACAGAGAGTGATGTTCTTTTTCACGAAGAGTAGGTAATGTTAATATTTTTAATTCCTTAAAATACGGTTTGCAACTATCCGTTTGTTTAAGGTGACATATGGAGCTTATGCATCTTTTTTGCGCCTTGAAGAAAAGTTCATGTCCAATAGAATTACCCTAGAACATGATTCCGTATCTTAAGATAGAGCCGACATAAGTATCATAGGCAACTAAGATTGTATGGCTAAAGGGCATATGAACAGTTTTGCAATTTAATAGAAACTGATTCAACGTGTGCTTTCCAATTTAATTCCCCTAAAAATGCCCTAGTTTTAGTTTCAGTAATTATTTGATTATCATAATGAATTTTTAATGTTGGACAATTCTTGTTTATAAAAACACGTGTCATTTTCATTTGCTACTCGTCATTTAATAATTCAATGTACTATTTTTCATAAGATATAAGGTATAAATATTTCGTAAATAAATAAAATACCTTTTTCTAAATTTTAAAATTAGTTTGCCAAAGAAATTTCACTTCTGACATGTGTACTTTGTACGCACGCACTTTTAATTTTTTAAATGAAAGGTGGTGCTCGTCATAGGGTCCTATTTTTTTTAAAACCAGTTCTGATGATGGCATCGATGAGAAAACCGGATAAGTCTTAAATTTGCGTAAGCATGTGCGTGACAAATGGACGAATAACTCAAGATCACGCCAACTGATTTTGACGATTCTTTTTTTATTAGAAAGGACATACTACAGGGGTTGTTTTGTGATAGTTTGGTAAGGTTCTGATGATGGAATCCATGACAAAGTGACGGAACTCTTCAATTCTTAGGAGCAAATCAACGATGCTCGGCAGAATCTTCTATACGCTATCCAGACATTTGAGTCGCCTACCGTAACTTCGGTATGGTCAAGTGCTAGTCGTAGTTAAATATGAAGATCAATGGAACTCCTCGACAGCTTACAGTAAGAGTGTGATTTTTGGCAAAATCTATAACTGTCTGTAATCCAATGCCAATGAAGGTACGTTTATTGCTGCATTGCAATATTTGAAAGGTGAATTATGTGTGAAGCGGTGGTATAAGGGTTTCGGGTTCGATCCCGGGTGTGGCGATATTAATGTAAATTTAACTTTGTAAAGTTGTTTCATTTAAACGGTGTTATCTCATGAGAAACGCGTTTTAGGTGTACATATATTAAGACAAATTTGTTAGTTTACTTTAGATTCACTAAAAATTAAAAAATAAATATAAATTTTAACAAAAAAAGAACCGCCTTCAAAACAAACTTACAAATATATTTGTAAGTTTGTTTTGAAGGCGGTTCTTTTGCTACCAAGTTTGGTTAGGTTTTCATCATGAGATCCATGACATAGTAACGGAACTCTTCAGCTAAGAATTGAAGAGTTCCGTTACTATGTCATGGAGTAAATTAACGATACTCGGCGAATCTTTTATTGGCTATCCGGATATTTGAATCACGTACCGTAACTTCGATATGGTCAAGTGATTGTCGTAGTCGTGATCAATGGAACTCCTTCATTGATCAATGGCCTACAGTTAGGGTGCGATTTGTGACAGAATATCTAACTGTCTTTAATCAATTTGCAATGAGCTGAAGTTTGTTGCTGCATTGCAATATTTACTTATGGTGTATTATGTGTTAAACTGTGTGCGTGGGGGGGACTTTTGCGTATTAGTGATGAGCTCGATTACTAAAGGACGTACATATATATAGGTATAAGTTATAACTACACATTTATATAAGTGTACACTCTGGACACACCTACCAAATATAACAATAATTGTAACTACATTATATTAGCGTAATAATTTGATAGACTTTTAAAATAGTCCAATATTTTCCATTTCATTTTACTTGGGAGAACTCGAAAAAAGAATACGCTATTATTTTTTATTTTTTAGAGCATATTAATTTCTTTACAATAGTTTGTTTTGAAGGAGACTCGTTTTTTTATTTCTTTAGAATTACGTTGTTTCTTTATGCTTTATGGTGTATAAGGTATTAATAAAAATAAATTTCTAGTAAAAACTTTATTTTAAAGAAATATGCAAATAGCAAACCAATATTAACTCTTGTCACTCTAGTAGCGCCGCTGTGGCGACATAATAAACATACAACAAATCCGCAGGCGCCCAGCAATAGGTGCAAAAGGAATTGTTTTCTTATATACCATACATTTAAGAAGTATAGAGACAATAATATAAAATTTAAGGAATTTAATATTAGACTAAATATAAATTTTCATGACAAAAAATATCATTATGATGCCATTTTTTTACAATACACTCCACAGAGATGCTGCTATTAAGAGTGACAAGAGTTAATAATATAACTTAAACGATAACTACACTTCTTACCTCAATACAATTTAAAATATAATAAAACAGGCAAAAATACAACTAAATTACGAATAAAAGCGAATCCACACTACACCGTGGTATATATTCATATCATTATGACCAACATTAATATAATTTATACTAACTGATTCACACAGCTTCGTCTGCATCATATAGCGAGAGAGAACAAATTTGATACCGTGAAGAAAGCTTATTCTCGATCGCGCAATGCTGCGACGAATCGCTTCGATATCAGAGGCACGGGATTTAAACCCCGGTAGGACGAATTTAGGAAATTGCATTGTCTAAGTCTAAACTAATGGCTTCAGCTGTGGCTAGTAAACACCATAGCAGCAAATACGTACCGCCAATTAAAAAATATGTGTTCCGTACAATCCTGTGTAGAAACCGTAAGAGGTAAATTGCCTCTCACCAGATTAGCACACTTCCATCTTTTCAAAATCAATATATTCTTTATTCAAGAAGGCTCAAAAAGCACTTTTGAATCGTCAGTAGTCAGTCCGTTGGTAACAAATCTACCACCGGTTCGGAAAGTTGATTCAGCTGAGAAGAAACCAGCAAGAAACTCAACGGTTACTCCTTTGATCATAGTTTATGTACGTTACAATGTGTTTAGCTTTCATATGAAACAGGAATTCAAGTCCATACATCTTTGTCGCTTAAATATTCGTCAACATTATGATATACCTTTTGTAATAAGACATTTTTAATATATTTCTTAAAACTATGTGGAGGCAAACCCTGAAGGGTATTCGGTATTCGGGTATCTTATTAAAAATGCTATGCTCAAACCGACAAATGATTTCTGAACGTTCTTCACTCTAAAATATGGCATTACAATTTTGTTTTTATTTCTTGTATTAAAATTGTGCGTTTCGCTCCTTTTTCTTAGATCGAATCACCACTTACTATCAGGTGAAAACAGTCAAGCGCTAACTTGTATGCAATTAATAAAGATTATATGATCACCTTAAAAGATTTTAGAACTTTTTAATAGTTTCTTACGCCGTCATATATGATTGTAGCGTTATGAAAAGAAATACATTTTCCCGATTTCGCAACAATTTTCAATCATGCTTCTCCATTGTGGACTGTAACGTGATGCTATATAGCCTACAGCCTTCCTTGATATATGAGCTGTCCCAGGCTAAAAAACTTTCAATTTGAACAAGTAGTTTCTTAGATTAACACATTCAGCCAAACATTTTACTTCTTCAGTTTGATAATATTACGAAAAGAACAAAGTAAGCGCAATTGCAACATTGTACCTATTCTACATAACTTAAAAATATGATTCTAAATAACATTTTATACATGTTGCTATGTTATACAGTTAATGTATAATTTTGTATCAAAGCTGTGATCATAGAATATACAATCACTTATCTTCTGGTGAAGTTGCAGTTAAACTCTATAGAAGATGATCAAACTTAGTGTTTACATTTAGATCAAAAATTCTATAACTACCTTCACAAACGACATCTTTCAATTCAGAGAGCCGGTTCATCCACTTCTGGCTGGTGGGGGAATGTTTGGTGGTCGGTGATACTGAACACGTACATACGACACCCGAACTGTAGTAGGGCTCCGTGAGGCACTAATGCGGAACCTTCCCAGGCGGCACTCGCCGGTGGCGGAGCACCCGGACACTTGCATTCGGTTTCTTCTTCCAAAGGCACAGTTAGAGACCCGTTGAGCCTAAACGAAATGTAACATGTATAATAGAGTATGCATTTTTCATTGCTGACAGATTACCGCTTGACTGTAATCTCATCTCATGGTTAGTGATGATACAGTCTAACATTAAGAAGTAATTTACCTCTTGTGATTTGTAACATAGCATCATACGGGAACGTGTATTTTTTGCTTGGCGGCACGTCTTTGCTCGTACGGTGTAACTAGCCGCGGCCGTAGCCTGTCACCACGCCAGACTCAGAAAAATTAGAAAATGCAATTAAATTCATCCTAATGGGGATCGAACCCGTGATCACTGCTAGCAACACTTCAAATTTAGTTCAGATGCCATAGGATTATAGTAAAATCAAAAATAAATAGAATTATATTTTTGTGTAAGTAAAAATTTTACCGTGGTGGTTTGGTACGGCGTGGTCGCACGATTCGACGTAATGCCTGCGCGCGTGACTCCGCTTCCCCCTCCGCCTCCTGCTCTGGTTCCTCCCCACGGGATAGGTCGCAGGCATAGAGCACTCCATTAATACGCGTGCCCCACTCGGAGTAATTGATCAGCTCAAAATGGCGCGTCACCTGTTCAGCGGTATTAAAATAACACCCAAAATCCCATCAAAACTCATAATTTTTTACGTAATACATTGTACAGTAAATGCTGTGAAGCCATAATCCATGCATGTGAAAATATATATAGTCAAAATAGACGAGGTATATGTGAGTGTGTAGTATCTATATATATAGACCTATATGTGCTTGTATATTATATGTAATAAATTTATGTCTATTTATTTCTAAACATCATCTACCTTTCTATGACGCCAGGGTTGTAACTGGAAAAGATCGCTAATGAGCGATAAGACCGCCACTAATTTACCCGGTATGTATCCGATAGTGCAAAAAATTATATAATTCTTTGTGGCGGTGTTGAATAAAACATATTATTTGTCTTTCAGTTATCTGTATTGTAGGTTTATGTTTGTATTTTTTTTTACAAAATAGTGTGAGATTTGTTGGTTTGACTGACCTCATCACAAAAGATGAGTGCATGCCGAGGTGACACTCTGCGACAGCATCCGTCCAGTACCACGTCACAGGCTCCGTCGCTGCCGATGCTCAAAGCCGAGAGACGCATAGGAATAGCTCGTCCTAGAGCAGTTTCACCACCATCTCTGCAAGGAATTTATATATTGAATGACGGCACCATATTATCGTTCACACAATATATGTCAAATGTGGCGTCATTATCAAAACTAATATTTCTCACGTGTTCTAACGAGATAATGAGACGAATGTTAAATTTCGACATAAAGATAATTGTAGGATTTAGTAATGATTTAATTTTAACTCCCACTATGTCTTGGTACACATGTAACACTGTATAATTGATCCTAGCTCATTTTCTTGTAATTAATTGTAAATTAAATCGAATCTTAAATCATTGCCTTAAAATACATTTTAAAATCACCAAAGAAACTCAATGTAGCAATAACATTGACTGATATTTTATAACGGTAACAGATATCTTTGCTATTTTCAAATGTACTTTAATTCAATGACTAAAGGTTCAACATAATTTACAATAATTTGTATGAAACTAGTAATCTATTTAATGGGGATGTTGTAGCTGGTTGACTGAAGGTGCCTCTCGGTTTATACTATGTGTGCGATAAAAAATGTACGTAAATATTGTAAATAAATTGGAGTAATAACAAGATTAATATATGAGTGAATCGAAGTAGTTTTAATTCAAAACACACACTAGCTATAGTAATGACTCATAATACATGAATATTTATTGAAATACCAGACTGCAGCGAGTAACTGACTAAAGAAGGTTCTGCCACTTCTAAATCATAATTTAACCGTTGCATCACCCCTTGTAACTTGCAATACAACTTTGCAACTAAACAATGCAACTTTTGTAATTCAATTTATTTGTTGCGGCTTGGCCTCATAATTCTTTAAATATGGTAATTACTTTATACGAAACAAGTACTCTCACTTATCTCAAATGCTTCTAAAGAAGATGATATACCTAAGCTGGAATTTTTTTATATTGCAAAAGTAAACTTTTTTATTTAAACGTTTCAATAAATGTCGTTTATTTGACATTTTCGGACGAAATAGATGATTAAGTACTCATTCAAAACTTAGTGCTACGTTCTTGTTCAAATTACATTCAATTTCATGCTGAAATTCCCGTGACAATTTTAATCGATACCAAATAATTTAGCTTTATTTATACATTTGTGTACTCTTAGGGTCTGTTCACATAGACCGGCACGGATAGTTTTGTATGGTTGAAATAAGGTTTATTTTTACATTTTACCTCTTTTGTTATTGAGAATACCAGAACAAAAGAGGTGAAATGTAAAAGTAAACCATATTTCAACTATCCAACACTTTATTTTAATCGCTATCAAAATCTGCTCTGCTGTCCGAGCCGATCTGTGTGAACGGACACTTACTTGGCAGGTGGCTTGAGTTCGCATAAAGCTGCTTTAACGAGTGCATCAGCGAGGTCTAGAGCTGGATGCGGGGGCTTAGGAGCCGGGAGGGGTGCGGCAGGCGGTGCGGGGCCCCAAACAACAGCCGCAATACGCTCGCGGTCCGCCCGCGGTAACAATTCAGACGGCAGCGGCAGGCGACGCACACCGAGCTTAGCGAGCCGCGCCCGTGTAGCCGCCCTTAAGGCAGCCGCGGCCCGCGTTCCCCAAGTGCCCATACCACTTCGACGCCAGCGACCCGCCCCGGCTTCCCCGGCGGCCACCTGCAAAATAAGAACTACCTTAAATACATCGATTATATATATTAGCACCCAAGGTAGAAAGAAAAACATATTATAATATAAAAATGAATCGCAAAATGGGTTGATAAGCGCGTAACTCAACAACGACTGGGTCAATTTTTAAAATGTTCGTTAAGTCCAAGGATAGAAAGTTCGAAAATTTCGAACAATTGCAGGGGGAAACCCTAAAAACAGCCCTTTTCTGTTTCTCATACAAATGTTTTCTAACTAAAATGTAGAGTCAATTTGAACTTTATTCCTATTCAATAAAGTTAATAATAAATTACAAGTGCTCACTGTTGTCTAAGCAATGTTATGTCAAAGAGTCAATTTGCACTTTAATAGCGCTGCACAAAAGTTAGAATCAATTGAATAGTCACAACACGATCAACTTGAATAGTCAAAAAATGTAAGAGCTATAGATATTTAGTACTGCTGTAAATTAATTTCTAAAATCATTCGTAAACTTAGTCTGTTGGGTCTGCTAGTTTGTAATAAGTACATCTATAATTTCTTTAGTGTATGAAGTATATTTATTGGAGGAACGATTACAAAAATTAAGCAAAAACAACAATAGGGCATAAATGACATGCATGAAAGTAGTTAATGCTCTGAGAATAAATACAAAAAAAAGCACACGTTTTCATAAACAGCTGCCTCAGACAGATTCTAGGAATTTACTGGCCCAAAAGAATTTCAAAAGTCCTCCAGAACAGATACAATGAAATAGGGATCAGAAACCAAAATCAAGCCTTAGCAAGCTTATTTTTTTTTATAGGAACAAACTGGCAATCGAGCATAGGTTTGGATATTATACTAACTGACCCAGCAAACGTTGTATTGGTTGACCGTAGAGGGGTGAAAATTTAAAGTTGTATGTATTTTTGTATGACGTATCGTAAAAAAAGAAAACAAAAAATAACGAAAATCGGTCGAGCCGTTTCGCAGCAGTTTAACTTCTAACACCGTGATACGAGAATTTTATATATTAATCATACACAATCATATGCTCATATAAATTTATTTTCATGTGCGTCTCGCTCTCTCTCTCTCTCTCTCTCTCTCTGTGTGTGTGTGTGTGCGCGCGCGTGTGCGTGCGTGCGTGCGTGTGTGTGTCTATGTGTGTGTGTGCCTGTATAAGAAGCTGTAGTATGTGTTTAAATGTGGGTCTATGTGTGAGTGTATTTATTTAAAAAAAAGCATGATAAAAAGGTCTAGCCTGCTGAAGGCGTTGCCAAGCTAGTAGTTTGATAAGCCTCTCGTCCAACTTCTGCAGCTGTTCCTCCACAGTGGCAAGCAGCTCCTCAACCCCTTCCTCAGCACAAAGTTCCAAGCGCTGAGGCTTAGAGCCTCGCTTACCGGGACTCTTGTCTTCGCTCTGTGATACTTTGCGTTTTTTCACAGTGCTGGTTAGATGCTCAAAGTCTGAATCCGAATATTCACTAGAATCAGACTCTTTTTCCACCTGAGGACAAACGGTATTACTACTTTCTAAGGCTCGATAGCCATATTTTTCTCAATGTCAGTATAATAATTGAGTTTCAGTCATAATTAACAGAAGAAAAACAATGTCGTTTTACAATTATATCATGTACCCGGCGTGTGCTATTATGCCAAAAAAAAATTGTTAAAAGGCAAAATATAACTTCCCCGTGGTATCAATCGCGTAGTTCCCGGTTACAATTATAAAAACAAAAAAAAAATATCTTACGAATTTAAGATCGACTAAAGTTATCATTTTTGGACAATATATTTATATTTTGTTGATAGACAGATTGATTAAAGCAATATTCATACAATTGTTATATGATAAATAAAATACCTTCGGCTCATTTTCTTCGATAGCTTTCAGGTCATCATCAGCATCCTTTTTCGATGCACTTTTTAGTTTTGTCTTTTGCAGAGGGCATTTCCCCTCGCCAGTATACTCCGGACACGAGAGATTCATGCAAATTTGAGTGACTTCATCTTCTTCATCCGATTCTTCGTATGATCCACCTGCTTTGAGGTGCTTTAGCACTAGAAGTCAAAATTCAAAGGCTAAATATATAACAACAAAGACATTTTCAGGAAAAGCAACGCTATTGATATTGACACGAGTTTTTTAACCCTAACAGGTTAACACTAAACTGTCTTTTAACCGCATGGCTAATGATAATATAATCTTAAAATTATGGCAATGCTCTTACCTAGGAAGAAGCAATATACATCTCAATTACAACATAAAAGCGGAATGCAAATTCTTTGTTCAGTGTTTTTGTTATTGTTTCTTGCTTGTAAGGTGGTAACTTCCCACTGCCGAAGCCTCCCACCAATCCCGATCAAGACAAATTAGGAAATACAATTTCTTAAGCCTGGAACCCGTACTAACAAATCGCCGCAGTCAAACCATTTATGCCCAGAGGCGTCAAAAGTTAATGATATGACATGATCAAGTCACAAAATAAAATAAATAAGCTTCATTCATCACTCAACTGCCTCATTGGTCTAGTGGTTAGTATGTTCGACTACAGACATGAGGTCCTGGGTTCGAGTACCGGGTCGGGCCAATTCAAAAATCAATATTGAGTTTTCTATTAAGAATTTATCAATATTTACCCGAAGTTGGGAAGTTGGCCGTGGTATCCACCCCCGTGCCTCGGAGAGCACGTTAAGCCGTCGGTCCTGCGCCTGATCTCTCTCCGGTCGTGTCGGATTCCCGTCACATCGGACTATGAGAGTGAAGGAATAGAGAGTGCACTTGTGTACTATGCCTGCCAATCCGCAGTGGAGCAGTGTGGTAGGTCTATGCTCTAAAAACCCTCGCTCCCCGGAGTGAGGAGGCCTGTGCCCAGCAGTGGGACGTTAATGGGCTGCTACTTACTTTACTTTACATCACTCAACTTACAATAATTATATAATTACATGGAATGTTATGTTGTCCGAATGTTTATACAGTGAAGTGGCACAATAAATAAATAAATACACATCACAAAATTCAACTACACTAATAAGTATGTGAATAAGAAAAACCCTACATTGAGATTCGTAATCAATTTAAATCCACAATTGAAAATAATAAAATATCAAATTAAGTTGTATCCTTAAATTATAAACAAAAATTTTAAAGGTCCTAGAAACTTTTATGTCAACTTCTTCAACTTTTGTAGTGTCAAATTTAATATTTTAGGTCTGTTTTAATACTAAACGAAATCAATTTAATCGTTAACCGTATAACCATTTAATCGTTAACCGGTTCAGATCTACTTTCAATTTTTATTTACTGAGGCACTGAATTATATTTTCTAAGCCAATATTTAATTTAATAACCTATTCATTCTTTAATGCCTACTTTTTATAATGAATGTGGTATCTGCAAGTAATACACAGGCATGAGAGGTCGCCGTTGTAATATCGTTAAGAAAAAGTCCTAAAACGCTACGTTGTGAAATTTAACGAGTATATTAAATTTTTAATGCGATTCGTATGCTACATTCTATATTAAATATAACTTGTCGAATTCTATATCTTTGTTTTTTTTATCTTAAAACAGTACTTATTATACATATAGTCCAATGACTAAGCTTCCTTTCTATACTAAACATGAAGTTATTTTTACCAACCTTTCTGACAACGAACATGTTCGCGTCGGGATGGTATAAGTGGTGGTGGACGGCGGTAGTGCAATCGCACCATGCGTGGTACCACCACACGCCCACGCATTCCCACTGGTACCTTAACCCTGTAAGACAAAATGCCTTGAGAGATTTATTTCTGGAGAAATTAGATAATACTCACTGGTTGATTCACTTGTTGCTATGACTATATCAATTAATTTGACATAGCTAAATAAATCATATTTTTATAATAAATAAATTTGGATCAGTTTGAAGCAAGCCGGTCTAAACAGACAATTTCAATCTGGCAATATAATTTTTATTTTTGTTTCTATAAATGAAAGTGTCGAAGTGTCCTTCACTCACCGAAAAGAAGGTCTGGGGTTCCGTGCACGACGAATGAAATCCACTTTAACGGCATGTTGATCAACAGGACCGCTGAAGCGTTCCCACAAAGCCGCGCGTTCAGTAGCCGAGATTGAACGCACTACCTTCCAATCCTGGATAAAAAAGGCCCATCAAGATTTTTTACTCCTATCAGACCAGGCAAAAGTCGTTCACCTTTCATTCGCTGTAGTCGTTCCAATTAATAAAATCCAAAGTAATAATAACGAGTGTGCTTTAACTTAACGAGACCACACGACTTAAGTACTCCGGAAACTCCGGATCAGGGACAACTCAATTTGTGAGTGTGGCCTGGACGAAGGCACTGTTTCCCACATCATGTTTAATTGTCCAAAAATATCCCATCCTATATATGACATTATCCCTCCTACTGTTCCTTTTCCCCTAAATGTTGAGCACCTGTTAACCCTTGTTTATAGTCCCTATTGTAAATACCTGTGTAAATTTATTAAAAGTAATAATATTAAGTTGTAAATATATTTTTTTTTTTNGACTTCGTTCTGTCAAAAAGATTTGGAATGAAAATAAAAGAATTTGCAGATTTCAGTTTTACGGATTATTTTCGGAATGAAATTACAGCAGTACTAAATATCTATGGCTCTTACATTTTGTGACTTTTCAATTTGGTCAGGTTGTGACTATACAATTGATTTTGAACTTTGTGTAGGGGTAATAAAGTGCAAATTGACTCTTTGACGTTAAGAACACCTACATTGCTTAGACAACAGTGGATACTTGTAATTTATTATGAACTTTATTGAATAGCAATAAAGGTCAAATTGACTCTACATTTTAGTTAGAGAACGTTTGTATATTATTTATTATGTTTTTTGGGTTTTCACCTGCAATTTTTCAATTGGCCCACGTGTTGTTGAGTTATGCGCTTACCAACACATTTTGCGATTTATTTTTATATTATAGATTAGGTGGCAACACTGATAACTCTAAAATATTGTGAATTATTGAGTAATAAGCAAGCAACATTAAAACTACTACAAACATTGAACCATATTACCAAATATTATGCAATACGACGTACCTTTAACGACCACGACAATTGTATGATCATAGTTTCTTCATGATGTATTTGTTCTAAAAAGGAACAGTGCAAGTTCTGTAATAGAAATAGTTTCAGGGAATATAAAGTAAGGTTAAAAAAATCTGGTATCGTTACTATTTTATGGCATGAAATAGCCACAGAAACGAGAAATTCAATAATTCTCTATATCCTTCAACCAGTAATTGTAGATTCCAGAATTTAGGGTAACTTGACAGGACAAGTACAACATCCTGAATGAATAACCGCGTGAAGTAGTAACATTATATTATAGTTATTTTATTCCGCTGGGAAATGCATTTGCGCAGCCCTGCCACTAGGCAGGGAGTGTGGGACTCACCGGCAAGGCCAGAATACCCACTAAAACCCAGCGACACCCTCCTCACCCTGAATGTGGAGTGTCAGAGGCTCCCTTGCGCATTCACTCTGACACTCCCGGGTGAACCGACTGAGGATGTTCAAGGAGGAGACAAGAGGCGTTCGTAAAGACGCCTTCTGCCACCCAGCCTCCTCCTCCTTAGGGGAGCAGCATCCGCTGCAGCTTCTCGTACTGGCTCCATTGCCTCCTTCAGAGAAATGACGGCTTCGCAGAAGGAGGCAACTGCATTCCATCCAATATTAAAACTACCTAACCTTCAAAGGAACTAGCATAAAAATGCTGCATATCTCCGTGAAGTTAATCACGCGTTTCATCCTTCATCCGTAAAACAAATTACCCTCATGCGCCTAAAGAAGTTTCACTTCGTAATACGTATAATTAATATACGTAATATTCACCAAGCTATTTTATATGTATAATACAGTATTATTCCTTATCTAATGAAACATATTACTAAGTCGAATATTTCATGTAGATCAAAACTATCCTTGACAGTATTTCATTACAATGGATGTCATAGAAGATATGTGATTTGAAAAGCGAAGATACAGTTCATCGGGTCAGATAGTATATAACAATTAAAACGAAACATATAACATCAATATATTGGTTTTGAAGCACTTACCTGGTGGAAAAGCAGGGGGCAATAGTCACATTGCAACAGTGGGGCCAGTTTGCATGTAGCGCGACAGACGAAGCAACTTTTTGCTGGTAATGGCACGCAGCCCCACGCATCCACAGACACGACGCCATTACCGTTTTTGCCACCTTCTAAACGGGTAAATAATTAAAAATATCTACATCGCCTGTGTACTTCCAGAACGTGATTAGTCCGAAGTATTTTTGAATTGAAACTTGTTTAGGTGCATGAAGGTAAAATTTTTACGGATGAAACGCGTGATTAGCATCACGAAGATGTTCAGCGTTTTTTGCGCTAATTAGTTTAAAGGTTAGGTAGTTTTAATAATTACAAATAGCATGTAGCATTTTAATTCGCCACTCGTCATTTAACAATTAATATACTATTTTTTATAAAATACATAAAATAAAAATATTTCATTACTTCTCTTTTCTAAATGTTCAATGCAAAAACAAAACATAATTAATAATTTCCAATATTGACAAAAATTCGTGGCATTTTTATTTACAATTCGTCAATTGAGATTTCAATAAATCACATATTATAATGGCAATCAAATCATTTAATTCCTAACATATCTTCCTTTTCCCCTCTGTCTAGGTCTCAAAATCTAAAGTTAATCTTGCAAAATTTAGAAGACTTAATAATTAGTTTGCCAAACAAGTTTCACGTCTGACATGTGTACTTTTTTTGGACACAATTTTTTAAATTCATAAATAAAACAGGATTTCTTACTTTTTGGTCTTATTTTAAGTATACTAAGTATTTTGTGTAATGTAATTAGTTAAAACACTGTTGGATCAAAATAAAACAATACCTATAAAAAATATAGCCAATAACAGTAGTGACATAGTAAAAACCACACTTTTGTCAACTGTGCCATAAGAAGTTTCAATTCAAAAATATATTATATGCACATATGAATATGACAAAAATATATATAAACCTTCAGCATGTGTGTATACAATACAACAATATAAGACAACTCACTTGAAAACCCATTGTATATTTTTTTAAAAAGCTATAATCTTGAATCCATTCAAGATGATCTAGATTGACAACTGGATCTGATATATAATAGAACTTCCAATATATCCACAGGATCAAGAACCACATGAGAAGCTGTATTAGAAAGACTCTTATGTTCTTTTTAGAATTGGTTGGTACTATAGATAGAGCTGAGTTCAAATAAGTCCTAGAGAACATTATCATAAGTACCTTTTTCAGTCCCAGGGAATATGCAAGGAATCTTCATCTCACGTGGCAATTCAAACTGCTTCGGATTCATTACCTTAGCTGCCTTCACCAAAATTTCCATAGGAGTCAGCTGGCATTCAACCTGTTGGTCTTTTTTAACTTCTTCATCTTCCTTGTCATCCCTATTCTTTTTCTTATTAAAAGAGTTAGCTCGACTATTTCTTTGTGATCTATATTAAATAAAGATACACATTTAATTCATATATTATTCATATTCTATTGATATATTTCATTACAGTACGATATTCACAGTAGGTCTCCTATAATATAGTGGTGTTGTTGGAACCAAATTTTAAAATCATTAAAAACAGTGCCACCTGATGAATACAAAATTATCTTATCAGTGGTAGAGAGTTCCACAGTCTTATTGATATGGCTTCTAAACAATTACTATAACATTTAGTATGACAGTCAGGGAACTTAGCTTTGTCAAAGCAAAGAAAACAGCTCTGTTAAATATTTATTAGACTAAGGATAGAGTAGAGGACATGTTTATAGTAAAAAAATGTCTTATCAAACCTGGTTTTCTTATCCGTGTCAGATTTGTTGTCAGCAGGAGATTGTGCTCGGCTAGATCGAGTGCTTGGCTGTCTTTCATCACTAGCAGAACACTCTCTACAAAGCCATAGACCTGATGGGATATCATTCTCATCAAGTGGTGGATCACTGAAATAAATAGCAGCATATTACATAGTGGTTTTAGAACATATACCAATCTGTCTGATCCACTGTAGGTTACATATACACCAGAATTACTCCCAAGATATACAGGTTTCTTTTCTTTAACCAAAAAGCTGAACAGTGGATTGGAAAAAACAACAAGAACGAACATATCTTGGTAAAAAATAGCATAATTCAAAAATCTATGACTTCGAATAAAATTTATCCAAGAAAGTTCAATTAAACTATACTCTTTTCATTTATTTCTTACTTCACACATATTATTATTGTAGGACTTAAGGTAAGGCAACATCTATTGTGACAATATTTACCACCACCCAATTCTTTTTCATTCATGTTTTTTATTACTGACAGTTTAGCGCTTGACTGTAATCTCACTGGATGGTAAGTGTCGATACAGTAAGATGAAAGCATGGTAATCTGCAAAGAGGCAATACATACATACATACATAGCATCACGCCTCATTCCCATAGGGGTAAGTAGCATCCCATTAACGTCCCACTGCTGGGCACAGGCCTCCTCACTCTGGGGAGCGAGGGTTTTTAGAGCATAGACCCACCACGCTGCTCCACTGCGGATTGGCAGGCTTAGTACACAAGTGCACTCTCTATTCCTTCACTCTCATAGTCCGATGTGACGGGAATCCGACACGACCGGAGAGAGATCAGGCGCAGGACCGACGGCTTAACGTGCTCTCCGAGGCACGGGGGTG
>JACTOM010000050.1:3182757-3332684 GCA_015832385.1 Elymnias hypermnestra
TTCATTCTCTCTACATGCCCAAACCATCTAAGCATACCTTTCTCAATTTTAGTCACTACATCTTCTTTTATACCACAACATTCTCTTATCACACTATTTCCTACACTGTCACTCAGTTTTAATCCACTCATGCTTCTCAACGCTCTCATTTCTACCACATTTATTTTACTTTGGTGGTTCTTCTGCCATACCCGACATTCACTACCACACATAAGTGTTGGCACTTCCACTCTTCCACTTGTTCCCCATCTATCAAAATATTGGCATTCTTCATAGATTCATCTTTGTTTACATTCACTTTCATTCCTTTCCCTTTCAAAGCTTCATTCATAATATTTAGCATCTCCTGTAGCTCATTAGCGGATGACGCAAGTATTACTTGATCATCAGCGTAGAGTAAACATTTGATGAGTAATTCATTCATTCTTAACCCATACATACTTTCTTTTAAATCTGTCAAACATTTATCCATGAATAGGTTGAACAGCCATGGTGACGCAACACATCCCTGTCGAACACCTCTTTCGACAGGAAACCACTCCATGTACGCTCCGTTTATTCTGACAGAAGCAATAGAACCCTCATAGAGAGATTTCAATGCTTGAATCAGACAACTGCTCACCCCATACGTAGATAACGTTGACCACGACTCATTCCTCACCACTCGATCATAGGCCTTTTCTAAATCTACAAAAGCGCAATAAACTTTTTGGTGTTTAGCCAAACATTTTTCAGTTGTGCAAAAACAGTAAAGCAAAAAATTAGTATATGGAATACAAAATGCCACCAAAAACAGCTGTAATATAAAGAAACACTTCGAATGCAAGATGTGAAGAGTGGTTGGTGTCAAATTGCCTGAGAGAGGCTATCAAGAGTATCTGAAACACTGGAACAACAAGAATTACATCATGCTCAATTCCCACAGCAACAGTTGCTGAAACTCCTCAATAACTTGAGAAGCCGTTTAGAGGTTTATTTATTTAAAACTTTAATGTACACAACAAAGTACATTACAATGTAACAAAAAGTGTAAAAAGGAAATTTTATCATATAAAGATAACTCTACCAGACACCTTTTGGTCAGGGGAACAAAAGACGGAAGGTATGGAAAGTGCAAATTATACAATTATTACAAGTTTTATTGTATATGTTTTATTGCAGGTGGCTCAATAGACCATTAAATTCTTAAAAATAAAATTTGGTAAACTATTTTCTATATCTAGATTTAGGGTTTTTGGATCCACCATGATGCTCCACTTCAGATTGACAGGCTATATATACCACATACTGACACCTGGGTTCGAGTCCCGCGTTTGGCCAATTCAAAAATCAATATTGAGTTTTCTATTAAGATTTTCTCATTATTTGCCCAAAGTTGGGAAGTTGGCTATGTGATCCACCCCCGAGCCTCAGAGAGCACATGAAGCAGTCGTTCTGCGCATGATCTCTCTCCAGTCATGTGGGATTCTTGTCACATCAGACTTGGACTATGATAGTGAAGGAATAGAGAGTGCACTTGTGTACAATGCCTGTCAATCCGCAGTGGAGCAGGGTGGTGGGTCTATGCATTTAAAAAACCCTCACTTCTTGGAGTGAGGAGGCCTGTGCCCAGCAGTGGGACGTTAATGGGCTGCTACTGACTACTTACTTACATATACCACATTATATGAAAGCAGAATGGACCTTGGACTTCAATACTCTCTACCATAATAAGACAATTTGTCTTATAAATCATAACAAAATAATAAATAAATAAATTATTTTTTTCAAATATTTTTTTAATCTAACTACAAATTAAATAAATTGCATCATAATCACTACTATATGCCTACTACTACTATAATAACAAGAAAAGTCAAGAGATTACATTGCTTTTAATATAGATTTTACTACAAATGAAGTAAGCTTCGGATTGAAAATTTATCAAATAATACTATTTTTCAGTATGTTGTTGTGTAAATGTTTTCCAAAATGCCAATTGTGGACACCATATCACATGTCATAATAGCATCATCATGAAGCACAAAATATGTCATTTACATTAGGGTACAAAAAGGTACTACCAAAAAAGATTGAGCATAACTCAGGTGTTATGAGCAACTAAATATCAATTATGTTAAAATCTTACCTTAAGACTATGTGACAGAAGTGAAAACATCAAGACAAGATTTATATGAAGTATATCAATTTTTATGTGTGGTCTATATTCCTAAAGTAATAACAGTTACAATATACTTCATTACAAGTTGTTCTTAGTAACCTCATTTTAGTTGATAAATTAAAATATAGCATTAATGCATTGTCTATACCTCTCTTGCTCCCTCAGTCAATAAGAGCAAACTTTACTCAAATGAGCATTACATAGTAGAGCATTTCAGCTGTCTAATTCAATATCCTCAAAATACATATGCACAGTAAGTAAATTTGTCTGCATTAAATAAATATATCATGCTACACTAATCCCTTTCACTGTGAGCACTATACCTGAAATTTATCATCCATCAATGTGCACTACTGTTTTGAAGTGTTTTAATATCATCGTTACTTACTAGCAACCAAGATGAAAACTAGCAGGACAACGGTCACAGCATATTAGGTCACCCCCTTCTCCACATGCATCGCACGAATCGTGGTTATGTCCCTTTCCTGGGCGTTTATAGTAAGGATGTTGAGGCTTCTTTGGTTTCTGAGTATTTATTTCTTCATCCGGTGGCTTTATTAATGCGCGTATCAGCTACAATATTAAGAGATGGTATATGAATCGCCGCTTACTGGAAATATTTGAAAAACTTATATGAGAAATTGAATAAGTATTTACCGGCATAAGCCCACCAGAAGTATCAAGATCATAGCCCACGTTAGACATATTGACGACGAGATTTTTCCGCTTAAAAATATTTTCTAAGGAATATTTATTTTATGACCGACCAATCTTTAAGTTGCCATTTTTATTTTTACTCGCTGGAACAAGAATTGAATACACAATATATTTTTATACACTTTGGTTTTATATTTGACACTTAAACATAGATGATATACATAGATTTTCATTACATTTTTCCTTTTTGTTTGGCGAGGCAAAAGTTTTAGATATAGTGTCGTCTTCAGATTAAAAAAAAATAGTCAGTTTCGTCCTACTGCCTACAACTCTTTATCATATAAAATGATTGGAGTTTCTTTTAAGGGTTGATGTAACTCCTGTGGCAAGAAAAACTGCTCTTTTTTAACTGTAATCAAAGAAATAAACAAAGTAAAATAAAAATTTCTGCAGTTTAAATAAATGATAGTCGGCGTGTATAGGTATACGATACCAAGTAAGTGTGCTAGACCGTAATAAGTAAGCCATATGTGAATATTTAATACTGAACAAGGTATGTCAGTTTGAAAATGTAATTTTACTGTAAAACCAACAACAATTTCAATCCAGAATATAATTCTGGATTTTTAATATAATGATTACTCTCACATTGTCAAAAGACTGACTCTTACATGACTAAAAATATAATATACACTATAGATCTGAGTTACATTCAGATTAATACAGAACCATAGATATATAATAATGTATTCTTATAAATTAAAAGAAGACTAGGTACTTAATACGTTTATTTATCCATAACAACTCAAAATGGCGGCAATATTTAAAATAGGCATGACAATGACGTATGAACTGTCGAACGTGACTTAAGTGACTGTTCGCGTGCGCGGCGTCTCTGCGACTGCTACAGTGTGGCCAGCTAGCAACCAGTGTGGTCAGCTACAAACTGGGGTGGCCCTCTACAAATCGGTGTGACATTTCTAACAGTATAGACTCTGATATACTCACTTAAAACTGTAAAGCGGCGAAATTATCGTCCGTTTGCCTGTTGCTTCCACATAGTCTACTTTACAATACGGAAGCAAATATCTTGTTGTAGAATTAAACTGGATTTAGTACATCTAATATTAATGTAACCCACTACCAACCACATTGATGTTTATGATCAATGGTATTTATTTCCACTGATATATTGCCTTATCTACTAAATCTAAGATTTAACTGACTTTATAATTAAAGCTGATTGTTGTCGCTAAATTAAACAGAGTAGAATATTCCGTGAAACCGGTAGTTTAACAATGACTGGAATAGACTATAAGTGTTAATAAGCTTGCAACACTTTAATTTTATACATTAACATATATATTCATTGGATTATTATTGGGGACTCACCAAACCGTTTTATCAGGATATAAAATCATTCAATTAAGTTCCAAATAAAATGAAATTGTATGTTCAATCTTTCAGTTAATTAATAACAATTACAAGTTAGCTGGAATGTGTAATTGTTATCAATTAACTGGAGGATTGAACATTTTATTGGAGACATCACTATATAGTCTAAGATCCCGATATAGAACGACCTTCACCGAAATGTTTATTTGTTCAAACTTATATTTACTTTAAAGGTTGGCTGGGACCTCTCCGTCGCAAACATTCACTCGCAACAATATTTTACTTTTCTAGATTCGATAACCGGATTTCTGGACTGATTTTTCGAAGGCAACCCTATACCACCGCGTTCATAATAAAATAATCTTTAATCGTAGTTAATTTATATTCAATAATCAGACCGTGCCAAAATGCTTTTATAGATTTACCTGTTTATAGGCGACTATCTGATAGTTGTGACCGGAAAAGAATAGGAAACCTGACTTTTGCATATTCTTACTATCGATTGATATAGGATTGAATAATCTAACCAGTGAAATGTTTAAAAAAAGCAATTCTTAAAATTATTAATTAATCACACCCTGGACTAAAATTGGTTAGGCAACCCATATGCAATATTTATTGTCATATTAAATTAAATATAGAATACGTTTCATCAAACAAACATCTTGGTGAAGGTTGGTCTATCAGGATCCTATACTAATACATGTACGATTCCATTCAGTTTGTTTTTATACCCCAATGTACCTTTTTAGTATTCTTCCCACAAATGTGTTATTAAAAGTAATCAATAAAACAACATAGTTTTGGACTTTTGAATTTTATTATTAGATTTACACTGTCATTTACAATAAATTTCCATGTAGATGGTAGGACATAAATCAATATTGCATAACACTAAGGCTAATTGCATCAGTATTTTTTGTGGATAAATTAACAAAAATATATGCAATATTACAAATTCAAATAAAAATAACGCTAATATCTTACTCGGGCACGCACTTGCTGCATACTGCCATGCCCCACTACTTTGGAGCAGTTCGAACAAACATTGGCCAGATTCAGTTTTAACATAGGTATGAAGATGGAATGTCTTCGAGTGGGCGATACATCGCAAATAAATAATTTTTCCAAGTGCATAACCTTAACCTAGCACAACTTTAGAACTACCGTTTGTCCTGTAATATAATCGTAGAGATGTAGCGCTACAGCGATATTTTCGAGAAACATGCGAAATTAAAAATAAATTAAAATATACAAAAATCTCTATCACAATACTCGTAAGTAATTAAAGCGATTCAAATGTGAATACTCCAAAGTTGTAATACGAAGCGCTGACTTATCGGCGCCCCTCGCCCACACCGACCGAGCACTACACAGTAGTCACGATCCACAGTTGACATCGAACCGCTCGCGACAAGTAAGAGTAGTACGCAGACGTAATACCGACAAGGTGGCGCCACTATCGCTTAGCTAAATATTGCGAGTAACTACATATATCATCTAATAAATGTTACAGTTTAAAGTATATCGAATAAACGATCGAATGTATACAAATGAAGGGCTCGCGGAAGACTCGCGGCCGGCCCGCGCCGCGCGGCGGTCTTGTATAAAACGACTATTTGTGCAGACCGAATTCGACACAGGTGACACGACACGATACAGAGTAATCTATTATACCATATTATATCCACGTGATACATACACTTCGCTACTGTGTATACAAACAAATTAAATACATCGTTACACTTCCATTGAACTCGTCGCTGTGCTGCTTGTACTATGCGATTAACGACAGAATTAAATACATTAATTTTACACACGGTATAAAATACTTAGAAAATTTACAATTTCCATCTTGTTAGGGTGGAGATGTCGGAAGATGGAAGAGTGTATTAGCGCTAGCTGATACAGAACGAGTCTCCGCAGAGAAAGCTAAGTAGTTAACATTAGAGATCAATTCAAAGTGAACCATTAAGAAAATACATTCTTAAGAACATACACAGATAAAATGCAATACCAAAGTATTTTTCTTAAACATTATTTTTTTTTCTCGTAATCGAAAACGAAACATTGAATATATCAAAAGAAGTACATATTTAAAATGTATATTACTACTAGTAGATAATTTGACACGATACATAAACGAAAGTTGCTATGTACGTTAGAATGTAACGGCCAATTTACTCAAGTGTATGTACGCGAGTAGTAAGAACTTCCCGGAGGCGAGTTGAGCTGGAATACCTTTACAACCGGTTGTCATTGAGGGCTGGGTCTTAACATGATACTATAGTTATTTTTTTTATTATATTTAAATAGAATGTTAAAAGTATTACGACACATCCTGATCCTCCACATCCTGCGCTTGTTCTTTTTGTTCGGCTTCACCTGCAACAAGTATTCATTGAGAGCTTATACACTTATATTACAATCACAGGCTTCATTGTTAGAATTTGAACTGAAGTAGTTATAATCATATAGTTCTAAAATATTTGCTATTACAACTTGTACAACCCATAGATAGACTTAATTAATGTATACAAAAAATCCTGTAAAATTGGCTTAGTACTTGCTCTAATACAAATATCATTCAAATTTTCAATTGTTATTCACCAACACTAGATTCACGTGGATAACACTTTATATTAATACAGTTCCTTAAAATAGTACAAAAAATAAAAATAGTATATTCAATAATTTTAGCACCATTCTTTACACCATTTCATGCCAAAAGGTATAGGAAATAACTGAATTGTTTTTACATAACTAGCTTTTTATTGATATTCCGCCTGTAAGTATAGAAAAATTACAAGTGATCCGAACCGGAATACTAAACGGACCCAGTTCATTTAAAGGAAAATCTGAAATAGAATTGCATTTCCATGCAGTCACTAAGAGACATAAGAGGCAGTAAAGATCAGCGAAAACGAAAACAGTGTCATACGTTTGTCTCGCTCTTTTCTTACTGCAATACTGTTGAATGTGAAAAATAATATGTCAATAGCAGATTATAACAAAAAGTGCTCATAACAGGAATGTAAAGGACGTAATTCAAATATATGAGTTCTTGTTATGAATTAATTTGTTATTAAAATGGAAAATGGTTTCATGTTTTTATGATTACAAAAATAATATGAACACTCAAGTTACTGAATTACAACTCATACTTGGGGGATTTTAAATCCCTGCTTTAAGCCGACCAGCTTAATGAATGGTTAAAATGAATCAGTTACCGGACTCGCCGTCGCCCTGCATGTCGGAGGTCCAGAGCGTGAGATTATCGCGCAACAGCTGCATAATGAGAGTGGAGTCTTTGTAGCTCTCCTCCGACAGGGTGTCCAGTTCGGCAATTGCGTCGTCGAAGGCGGCCTTCGCCAGCCGGCAAGCGCGGTCTGGGCTGTTCAAGATTTCGTAGTAGAACACCTATTGGAAAAGAAAAAGTATTTGTTATAACATAGCTTCAAATAACAATCACTGAAGCCTGAAACACACATTAGATACTACCTATGCTAATTATTGAAGATTCTATGCCAGCGAAAACTTGTCACTTTAGTAAATAAGTCGTAGTCTTCTTTAACAAGATCCTGAGCTCTACTATTCTTGACAGAGCAAATTTAATTAATTTATTTTCTAAAGCAATGAAATTCCAATCTAATATGATACTCTGTCAAAATCATCTCAATCTAGGAGATATCATCTTCTGCAGTTCCAAGGGCTACTACGTCAAGACTGTGTCGCCACTCAAATGAGTCAACTGCTAACCAGTGAGTAATAAAAATTATTTTCTAAATAAAAAAGCCATATAAAATAATATGTAGACTAACCATTTGTGTATCTAATGTTATTTAAAATATTTGTGTTATTATTTTCCAACCCGGCTGAACCAATTTAAACGAGACTGCCAGAAGCAGGTTTATGGAGAATGACAATGGACAATTATATCTATTAGGTTTCCATTTTTAAACTAACGACAAAGTCGCGGCAATTTTCTACACATTTAATTTTAAATGATAAAATGTAACATTTAAGAACGTAAATTGTATGGAAACGCGGCTAATATTGTATAGCTTCTTTGAACAGTGACATAAGCAAACTGACACATCATCCGGTTTAGTGTGATAAGTGATTAACACCTCCGGTTAATTGTGGCGACTAAGATATTTGACGACGTGTTCGTTCTTGGAAAATGTATCAAAGTAATATAACACCGGAATTTTCTTTCTTTCTATATAAAATTTTACCTACTATAAGGAAATTATTAAGTATTTTACATAATTAATGTATTTGAAGGCGGTTCTTTTTTTGTTAAAATTTCTATTTATTTTTTGATTTTTAGTGAATCTGAAGTAAAGTAACAAATTCGTCTCAATATATGTATACCTAAAACGCGTTTCTCATATGAGATAACACCGTTTAAATAAAACAACTTTACAAAGTTAAATTTACATTAATATCGCCACAGCCGGGATCGAACCTGAAACCCTTATACCACCGCTTCACACATAATTCACCTTTGAAATATTGCAATGCAGCAACAAACGTAAGGTCATTGGCATTTGATTACAGACAGTTATAGATTTTGTCAAAAATCACACTCTTACTGTAAGCCGTTGAGGAGTTCCATTGATCTTCATATTTAACTACGACTAGCACTTGACCATACCGAAGTTACGGTAGGCGACTCAAATATCTGGATAGCTTATAGAAGATTCTGCCGAGTATTGTTGATTTGCTCCTAAGAATTGAGGGGTTCCGTCACTTTGTCACGGATTCCATCATCAGAATCTTACCAAACTATCACAAAACAACCCTTGAAGTATATCCTTTTTTATAAAAAAAGGAAACATCGAAATCGGTTGCCGTGATCTCGAGTTATTCGTCCATTTGTCGCACGCATGCTTACGCAAATTTAAGACTCATCCGGTTTTCTCATGGATGCCTTCATCAGACCTGGTTTTAAAAAAATGGGACCCTATGACGAGCACCACCTTTCATTACAAAAAAACCTTCAAGATCGGTCCACCCAGTCGGGAGATATGAGGTACCAAACATTAAAAAAAATACAGACGAATTGATAACCTGCTCCTTTTTTGAAGTTGTTAATAATAAAGTAAATTGAGCAGATAGTATTGAAGATCTCATAATGAGTCAGCGAGTGATCGTTTTGCTCTTATGTAAATGGATTTTAGGGTATATTTATTTTTGCATACAATGCAACAAAATTAGTAAATTTACACGATAATTGTTAAGTAGTTTGAATCTAATCTAATCCCTATGACGTGATGATGTAGTGTGAGGAGACGTACGGAGAAGTTGAGCGCAAGGCCGAGGCGGATGGGGTGTGTAGGTGGCAGTTCCGTCATGGCGATGTCGGAGGCGGCCTTGTACGCGACCAGCGAGTTCTCGGCCGCCTCCTTGCGGTCGTTGCCTGTTGCGAACTCCGCCAAGTACCGGTGGTAATCTCCCTGGAAATAAACATCAATACGTCAATATTATACTTTCGCGATTTTCATTCATGATAAAATAATGCATTTTACGATAGATTGAAGGGTTGGCGGCAGGTGTATAGCGTATCTTTTAGACTAGCCGAATAACCGTCCCTGATGTGAGTTCATCGTAACGATACGCAATATACCAAATTCGCATTTTGACGTTCGTTTGTTGCAAATTCTATGCATACGAACGATCATGTAAATCCGTAAAAATTTCGAAGCGTGGGTATTATTTTAAAATACTAAAAATTTATTATTTCATCGTCACTTTTATTGTTAAATGAAATACACTAGTAAGTAGTATAGTTTATCTGACAAGGAATGATGAAACGCTTACAGGTTATAGATATGTCTATAAAAACGTGCGTTAGTTACAATATAAAACCATACTATATCGGCCATCTTCCGTGCAATTTTATCAGAATGTATAGTTCACAAAATAAAAACCTACATTACCAATTATATTCTTGATAACATTTACAAGTCGTAGTATAAATTACAAGGCAAAAGAATTAGCTGTATATCAATAAGACGGAATCATGAAAATAGGGCAGCAGTAGTCTCTATGGGAACTAATAACAATGCACTGCAGAATAACCTCACTATTACTTTATTTATTATACTATAATAGATATTATCATAAGATATTTATATATAACATATAAATTATATTTAAAATGTCGATATTTCGTAAATACATTTTTAATACAATAAAACCACAAATAAAAACAGGATATAACATTTAGTTTATAATATTATCAAATAAATATAAACAACAACGGCATCAAACGCTTACATGTTTTAAATGATACAAGGGGAAGATGATACTATAAAACTTTGTTTAACGTTTTTACTACTTAAACCACTTAGGGCTTAATGTACCAAACGCTTTTACTGAAAATACTAAGTAGAAAGTAGACGCGTAAACCTACTCTAGTTTGTAGGATCTTACATAATCCCCTGCAGACTGAATCGATGCGAGAGCCCCTAGTTTCATAAAGAGAGCACTAAATCAAAGGATGCATATGTAATGGCGTACTAGGTGGAACCCTTTCATCTTGTCTACGTGTTTTAAAGTATACTACAGCAAATAACGGGAAAGACGAGCAAATACATACATGTTGGCCATTTTCAGTGCATTTACATCACTGTTAAAATAAAATATATCACCACTTAATCATTCATTTTCATTATTATAAACTAACTACAAGAAAAACAAGTGCGGTAATTACGTTAAAATGAAGTTTTTAATAGCTATTAAGAAACGAATTTAGTGTAAGGTCTCATATTGATTATCCTACATGAGGGTTACGTTGTATGGTGGCTTGAAAAACCACTCGACTTGCCAAATATGACGTCACTGCTCTAGTGAAGCGGCACTGTAAATGGGGTTGCGTAACATGAGGGGTGTGACATCGCACCAATCCAGAAAAAATCATGTTGTAGACATGATTTAAACTTATTCTTAACATTGGCCATTTTAAAAAAGAAGTGAACCAAATCATTGGAATAAAAATGTTCTCAACATTTCTTGGTACCACACACAATGTTATTATGTCATTAGTTTCATTAAATTTTCTGTTTTTTTAATTGCGTCACTGTTCTTCCAAACAGCGACACATAGTCAGATCTAATAATAAAATAATGTAATGGTTGTTAACTTGCTCGTACGTATAGTATCAATGGCAAGAATGCAATGTAAAGTCGACGTACACTTTAAATTATATTAAGCGGCTTGACGGTTGCTTAATGAGGAAATACGTCGGCGGCCTGATTAACTCTTATTAACAAACAAGGTACATAGTGTGACCCATCACTGATTATCCATGAAAATCGTGTTATCAGCCAAAATCTTTGTGGAAAAACTGATATGAACTTTTAGTTCATACACTGACCTACATATCTTTTTAAAAAATATAGACATTTTATGATCCTTCTTTGTTTTATAGTTTACTAAATGCTGTTATATTAGTGTGTGTAAGAAAAGTTTTGTTCTTTTATCACGAGACAACAGGTTGGCTGGGAAAAGCTAAAAAAAAACAGCTGTTGTATATATGGTTACAGTTTTCTCGTTATTTTAGTACATTCTACCAATATTATTTATCAACTTCAAAACCTTTGTATTTAGTTATAGACAATTATTATTATAGAGATATTTTAAAACCAAGTAACCTCAAATACATGTCGGATAAAATATATTTGAACTTGAGTGTATACTTAAAAAAGTATTATAAAAAACGATTGAAAATTAGACTTAGATTAGGAAAGATGTGAATTAATAGTAGAAATTGAAAAATAACAATTTTCCGAGAGTGCAACGTTCACATGAATGATTAATATACCATCGTCCCCGACGAACAAAATCGTAATAGGAAAATGTCAATTTTACAGGAGCAAATAAAATTATCTTGAAAACTATTAAGATTAAAAAGAAGATACTTTTGTCAAATTTTCTTTATCGGTAAGAAAATTATAAAAATTTCCATTACTAAAATAAGTTATGGAATAAATTAACGCAAAATAACTTTACGATAGTGTTAGACTGTAATGACAAATCGGTGTTGCTATAGTAATCGTTAATTGTGATATTGTTCCATGGTAAATATGAATATACTTTCTAATCGTAAAATTTCATGGTAATCGTATAACATAAATTACATGCTTATTCGATGATCATTTTTAAGGTAATAGCCGCTTACTCTAAAATGATGTTTTTGAGATTTGTTAATAGGTTTTTGCGTTATCAATTGTATAAATTTCACTTACGTTAACCGTTGAACAAAAACATAAAGATCATTACCGAATGGATATATCCAAAAGTATTTATCGCCCGATCATAAAAAAAATACCAGTGACTGTAATAGGGTGTGTAGATTACGAATTTTTAATAAACCAGATTCTATCGTAATAGCGATTACCATAGAGTTCGTCGGGGACGGCGATATTATCCCGTGGGACACATTTAAAGTAAGACCTAAAGTAAAAAAAATAAATCTAGAAATTACATAGAATTTATTGCTTTAGGTAGGCATGAGATAAGTATTAAGAAGAGACAGTATTAACGAAAGTATTTCATTACATAATACTAAAAGCCTATTTACGAGATTAACCTTCAGTGAACGTCATTGCTGAATCACAAACTTAACATAAAGCCTTGAATGAGTCCCAATGGCATTCAACGTACGTCACATAGATACTGAACAGAATAAGAACATTTTTAATCATTTTAACGAACAATAGCATTCAATCAGCATCAGAATAATTGCATCAACATAACCTAAATAATGAAATCAACGTCAAAACAAAAAATAAAACTTATAGACTGGTTTGGTGCAGCACTCGATTTATTATATTTTTTTTACTATAAGTCTGATACTTAGTCGGCTTGTTTAAAATAAAAATAATGAGATATTCCTGGAATCCTGATTTGATAAGAGCTCTGCATAATTTCAGTTTAAAGTCGCTATTTTTTATTATTTAATTCGACATGATAACATTTATATTTCGACAATTCATACATTTTTTTTACATAAAGTATGTTTTTTAATATCATAACGACCTTATTACTTTATTGTGAGCTTCTTATAAAATTTTGCTTTTTGTAGGTCCTCGGTACACTGTATCATCAATTACTATCAAGTAAGATCATAGTGAAGATTTAACTTGTCAGCAATATAACAGGCTCTCCTTTAAACTTACATTTTTTTTGAATTGTGTAACTATGTTATGTTTAATAATATACGTAAACAAAAACACCTATAAAACTACCTCGTTATATTTTAGAAATTGTTATTATCACAAGTATCCACGTTTCTTTTCCCCCTTCCCTTATTTCAAGAAATCAGGAGCCTATTAGTATATAGGGCAATAGTAAAAAAAAATATATATTGACATTAATATCTGTAGCAGTGAGCAACTTTGATAATTTTTAATGATGTAACTTTTAAAAGTAGTCTCAACTGTTTCATTTAGGACGAAAGTACGAAAGTTAATAAATTATTTCAATATAAAGCTGCCATGTATTTTTAAAAAGCATGTTTAAAATTTCATTGCAGTGAGAAGTTCAATTCAATGTTACTCAATGCTCACACCTAGGTGAATCATAAAACCTGACTTACTCATACTTTATTCATGACATACATACATCCAATTCATATTATTTATTACTGCCTACCCATTTAAAAATACTTTCTAATGAATGTTAATTATTTTTAAATGCGGTTAAGTAAACGTGATAAAGTTAACCTTCCGAAATAATCGAAATATTGTACTAATTCCGAAGCTTAAACGAAACCAAACAAGAATATTGCATATATTTCAGTTTTCTTACTCTTTTTATTAATTATTTTAGAGATGTACCAAATTGTAAAGTGCTCAATTAATTATTAAGGGTCGCTATACACACTATTTTCATATTATTTTTTTTATTAAAAACTTAAATATTTTGTAGGTATTGTGATTCAATTGATAGGCAGTGAAATTCAAAATCGTTCCGCAAGCGATTAGAAGTGAAAATGTGGTTAATCATATTAGGGCGAAAAACTATAGACGATTTCCACGTAGTACTGTGCCAGAATATTAACTCGATTAAATTATAGAATATAAGTACCTAAACTCATATCTACGCTTTGTAATTCTGCTATTCTATTATGTATAGAGAGGATTTCACTAGTATGTATCGAGTGTATTAAACTTGTTAAGCCACCAAGAAGTGAAATAAAACTTTATAAATATAAAATTATTTTACATTTTAAAAATAAAAGTTTAATTGAAATCACTCCCTTAGACAGTAAGTCTGCTTAATCTTATAAACTTATTTACTTCACTGAACAGTAATATAACCCTAAAAAAGTATATCAATTCTCAGAAATGTTCCCGATTTTCCTAACCTGTCACACGAAATTAGTCGATCGAATATTTTAAGCAATTGAACAATAGTCAAACTTATAACAAACAAAAAGTGACGATCTCCTGTTGCCAATATAAATGAATGAATAGAAGTTACTCCACTATAAAAAACAAAAAATTATACGAAAATATATAACTTCACACCATCATAACTATCAATTCTATAAGCAAAAAGATGCATCAGACTACCTCATTTAAATATTTACGCCTGCCGTGTGATATCTCTAATCCTACAAGCTATGATGTCAGTAATCAATTGTGTGTCACACATTCTTTGAATATCGCTAGCTAGTGACATATATCAAAGAATGCCAACTGTCCACAAATGCTATATATAAAAAACAGACAGTGTTTTAGTAACTTATACATATTACTCTTTATATGTATAAGTTACTGTACTGTACTTAGCTCTTTAAGGCTGCCAATTTTTTCGCCAAAATATAAATAATATTAGAAAAACACGATGTATGTGCTGGAAAATTGATATGCGAGTAAAATAGACCTTACGAAGATACAAAACATTTTAAAATTATATTACACTACCATCGACTGAACTACTTCTTTTCCTAATTGTAAACTTTAAGACCATATAACACGGTGATATCCGGTGGCGAATTTGCTCTGTCTTTAAGAAGAATATTATCAGTCGATGACTTTGAGGTACAAAGAGATTACATGTTGAAAGGTTGAAAATCATTTTGTAAATAAGATATGTTACCACAATAAACTACGATTTTGTATATAAGTTATGCATCACTGTTAAGTGCCAATTTAGTAAGCGCATAACAATTCTATAATAACATTTATTGATCCCACAGTACACTTATTGAACAAACAGTAAGGTATAATAAGAAAACTCTCAGGTTGTCCCTGAAAACCAGTCACAGATTGCTGCAGAGTTGAGAGAGGAGGGAGATCTTACCTTACTTTGTTTCACAAATATTTTAGACAAAAAACATCTATACAATATCTGTTGAAATAGCAAAAGTTCTTATCTATCTGTGTTTTAAAAATTGTATGGCCTACCTTCATTTTGTAGTAGAAGACTTTGGATTCGCCGGTCTGCGAGCTGGGGATGAGGTGCTTGTCGAGCACACCGAGGATGTCGGAGCAGATGTCGCGCAGTTCCTTTTCTACCTGGCTGCGGTATGCCCTGATCATGTTCAGTTTATCCTCAGCCCCCTGCAAATAAAGCGAACGCTTAGTTGATGTAGCAACAATGGTAGAGCCTAACTATCACGAACACAACACATAGAATTCCAAATTCAGTAGAATATTCATTTTTATACAACCAAATTCTATAGTTATCGAATGCCAAAGTTATAGACTGTCGGGATTAAGAAAAGTAGAATTCGACTCAATGAGTGGTTTGCTGTAAGACAATTCAATAAACGACCAAATATGTTAAAAATTACTCAAAAGTATTCTACATTGTATGCTATATCAGATAAAAACCTACAGCACATGGGAGTGGGTGAGAGAGGGGCGGAGCATTTAACCGTCAATGCATTAGTAGATCTACTGATCCTGCAAATATCTAAGGACGATGGGATACAATTAACATTAATAACGATTGTAAACTAGTTTGTCGGACTATAAAAAAGAAAAAGAAGCATTTTGTAAGTCATTTGCATCATTAATATTTATAACAATCTAGCTGTGCCTACTGGTGTCACTCGCGTAGTTTCCGATCTCATAGCAATATGGGACAATCCTTTTAAGTGAACGCTAACATCAAGGAGCGTGTGACGGCTAAAGTCGTTCTTATAATGACTACATTAATCGCTTAATTCAACTTCTAAATGTATTGATTACCAGGAACACTATGATTATTGGCATTCGTAATCCGTAATCTCCAAAACCGGTAGACCTAGTTTAATTAAACTTTTATAAATGCATATTATGTGATAAAATGGTTTTGGATAGAACGTTAACGAAGCATAAATATTTTTAATATGTTATGTAGCATATTGCATTAGCTATTAGTTCATGTTACCAGGACAAAATTTAAATGTAGAAGTTATTCGGTGAACTGGCAATATCACAAATTGGATTGCTACGTCGTCGTTAAAATGTATTGCTAAAAAGTCTATGCCCCACACGAATCGAGAAAATCGATAGTGAAAATTCACTACGAAAGTCGTCCATATTGTTTTACAATGCACAGATGTTTTTCAGTGATGTGAATTACAATCATAATGGATCCTTTAAGCGGTGATTGCTTGTAGTAAACGTAGTAATCGTAATTAGCTTATGAATGTCACGCGATAACAGTTTATACATGTATCAGTGCGCATAGTTCTTCGTACTATCTATATATTTCTTTATACTCGGAGAATAGTTAAGGTCAAATTTTGTGAGCACAATATAATACGAGTAATATGAAAGTCAATTTAATCTGGCACGGGCTTCTTTAACTTAAACACCTTTAAACGTTTTTACATAAACTTTTTAGATGGTGAAGTAGAATTTTTCTAAAATTATATATATAGGAATTAGGATTTGAAACAAGATATTTCAAGTATTTTAAAATGCACGTAGCATGACAACCTATTCAGTCCGATAGCAAACTACATTATTAAAATTTCATACAACACAATTTTTTCTGGGAAGTTTCAGTTTTTCAACTAAAATGTTTGCCTATGAAAAAACAGTGTGCTTATCTATGTGACATGGTGGTATTTAATGTGATCATAAACTGACCATGACGCAATTGGCTCGAACGTTATATTTATTTTGTTGAAAGACAAAATAACACGATTTATCGACACAATAATAGCAAAAAATGTGTAAATAATAGTAGGCGAATTAAAAGTCCTGTCGAAATGTTTTCACTTATTTGAAACATAATAGAAAAACTGAATTTGCGGAGTAAAGTAAGAATCATTTTTTATTCTCTTTGCAGAACAGTATAGATTACAATTTTAGTCATAAAACAACGAAACTGCACTGACATTTAAGGTATGACGCTAATTCTGATTTCAATGAATATATATTTATAGAAATCAGCGTACAATTGACAAAGACTTTGTAGCAGTTTTCTAAGAAACTCGCAAATTTCATATTTAAAATATATGAATTACTTGGTAAGGAGAAAACTAATTTCAAATTATAATAATTGATGTGTTGGTTATTTCTTTAATATTTCAAAGCTACTAGTGTACATCGCGTGGGTTATTTCAGGTCAGCTGGTACGACTACTTCTATAGAAACCGTGACTACCAACCCAACTCTATAACTATGATTATCTGTATAGACAAATCTCACAGGTTACATGACGTCACGCCAGTACTTTCGTCACGAAATGTAATTTTCCGTCGTCTTTCTCCAGTTTATCTAGGCTTTTTACAGTCGTCGGAATAATGTAAATTGATATCAAGAAAATACCAGCAAAGCTTGTAAAAGTATTTCTTGTGTCAAATAGTTTCGCTTTTCGTGAAAAGATTTTGGTTTGTAGATAACGTAATTTAACAGAATTCCTAGAATACTACCGTTCTCCAGAGACTTGCATATTATCAATACTATTTCACCCACTTATTCAGTTACTAAACTTAACTTGCACATATATGCATATGTTAATGTGTGAACACTGTGTAGGGTAACTTTTATAAAATAAAACTTGTTCTTGTATCAAATGAATAATTGTGAAAATATCGGAAGGAAATCTATATACCCTAATACCAATTCTGGTGTATGCCAGCACACAGCGGAGACATGCCTTGTTGCCGCGGGAGGTTAGCAAACTGTTTTACTTATATGTATGTATCTTAAAAGTTCCATATAACATACGTTCTGTGGTAGGCGTTGTAGCACTTTGAATCTTACTTGAACAACATGAAATTCAGGGCTTATTTGTACTGGCCTCGACGTATTTTGACCTAGATCACAATTCGCCTTTTTCACTTACAGAACACCCATAAATCTATGCACTAGCGATTTTCCATCGGTTCTACATACAGACAAAAGGCAAACTAGGTAGTGGTAAAATATCTTTAAAATTATATTTATAGTTCATCGACCTTAACGATATGAATCTGAAATTATCGACTGTAGATAGTCTTGAAATAATATTAATTTAAAGACCGTTTATAAATCACAAATTTATCGTATATCGTAAACTAAGAAATTTCTAATGACTCCAGCACACGCTTTGGAAAAACTGTGACAATTAAATAAAAACTCATTTTCAGGAAAACTGTTTGAAACTTTAAAAAAAATTGCTTAAAATGACCGATGATATTTTGAATTGCTACAGTCATGTTTATGATTTGGGTTTATGATACAAGGAAATATACTGTACTCCTGGCACTGTCCTTTTAAATATTTCCAGCGAAAACTACATATATTATATCATATACCTATACAGAACGTACGTTAGTCTAACGAATACTAATGGTAGCAAATAAACAAAAGGTCGTTTGACCTATTCATTTGCACGAAATGTCCACGGCCCAATTAGGTAACACGTAGTTTCGGTAGGGACAACTCCCCTGTGTCTAATGTTCTCTATCCTACTACAGGCACTACATTAACTTAAAAAAAACGTAAAAAAATTATGAATACATCTAGAAAAAAAACAGTATTTCCACAATAGCATTGAACATTCTGAATATCATTGCTATAAATAATATTTTTTGTAGAAATGCACAAAAGCCAAACGAAGTTGTGTTAATAAAACAAGCTAGAATTTTATTTTCACTAGTCACTTTTGACAGAATTCTAGGAATGTAATAATAGAATATTCAGGACTTATTTCAACATTACAATTCGTACAATACAATAAGCAAAGTTACAATTGATTAAATAACTATTGATTAAATAAATCAGTATTAAATTTAAAAAAATTTCAATATTATTACTGCTTTGATGAATAATCAATATAAAATTTTAGTGATAAACACAGACTGGTTATAGAGTATTGTCACAAAAACATTGCACTAAATGTCATTACGCATTTAATTATCAAACAGATATTCTGTATAATTAGCTTTTTGTATTCTGACCTTTTTCTTTCAAAACCTACATCATAAAAATATTGCAAAATTACGAATTCGGCTATAGATAAGCAAAAACATACGAGTAATCGGTTTAACGGAGGATTTGAGGGGGGTTTTGCGGACATGCCATCGCATTGATAATGCATATATCAAGTCTGTGAAATTTAATACAATCAACCGGAATGACATTGAGCCTGTACTATTCATACAATGTGATATGTTTATTCCAACAGTCTATATACTTTTACGAAATTGACGCGTCAAGAATTTAAAATAAGATTTTTATATTTTTTTTTAACCCACCTCCCCACTTGGCGTTTACGGAAGTCTTTAGGAACGATTAAGTATAACTTCTATTGCTTAGCTTTTTACGCCTTAAAGTGGAACAAGCTGTTTAGTGGTGTTAAGTCGCGTAGTTCCTGATCATTAGTATGGTTACTCACTACTGATCGGTCTACAATGGCTCTATTTTCATGCATCTACTTTTTAAACATTTATTTTACATATTATAGTACTAGTAATGTCTGTAAGAATATGCAAATGCGGTAAAGACTTTTTAGGTAATATGAAATACAATATGTTTCTTTCGCGAAGTTTTTATACATCCATCTTTATTGCGTTGTAGCGTTGAAAAGACTCTATTGTCCAAAATTCTTGGTGTAACGTAAATGAGACTGTCATTCAACAAGAATAAATGTTCCATTATACTAATATAATAGAAGCTAAATATTTTTTATTGACTAGCTCTTCTCTAGACGCGTAGTTCTTAATTCCGTAGGAATACGGGGAAACCAGTTATTAATAAGCTAAGTCGAAAAAGAATATGGATGCTGCTTGAATTTGGTATTTTGACAAGGATCATTAAAATAGGTAAAACGAAGACTATTTTATGTGTATATATAGATACGAAGGTGAGAGAGAGAAAGACCGATTAAATTAACGTAAAGATAAATTTAAGAGAGTAAGTTGAAACAAAATGTTTAATGCTAATGCAATTAAACACCATGTCATGTAGAAACATGGACCAAGTTAATTTTAACATATTTGCATGTAAAAAATAAAAAATTAGAACATGTATAAAATTGATTTTTATCTTACGCTCAAGTCTCAATAATGCCATATATAAATACAAGAAAAACTGACTCAATTTTATTACTTATATGCTCGGAATTTCCTATTATTGTATAAATTTCTAAATGAATACCGACACCATTTTTTTAACCGACTTCAAAGAAGGAGGAGGTTATCAATTTAGCTGTATCGTTGTTTTTTCTTTTTTGTTTGTTACCTCATATCTTCCGACTGGGTTAACCAATCTTGAAAATTTTGGTGAATTTTGAATGGTGTTTGTCGCAGGATCCCATTTTTTTAGTCCAGTTCTGATGATGACATCCATGAGAAAACCGCATGTCTTAAATTGCATGTGCGCGACAAATGTAAGAATAACTCAAGATCGGAGTCGGTGTCAGCCAAAGTAGGTACTATATATATGGCTGTAGATTGTAACTATATAGTTGTGCGAGCGGCGCGGGAGCTACTAAGTGGACCCGTGGGACACACCTACCTTGGCTGACGCCGACTCCGAATATAAGAATACTAATAACTAAAAAAAATACACAATTATTTTTTTGCACATTAATTTATTTGTAAGAATTTGTACTGATGGTGGTCCTTTTTTTGTAAAAATTTTTATTTACTTAGTGCAACAAGTAGCACCTGTCAGTAATTAAAAATTAGCATTTTTATGTAAGTTGAATAAATTAAAGCTTAATTTCACTGTTTGTTGGATTCCTTTATATCAAAACCATTACATGTAATTGTACAAAGTAATATGTGCATGGTGTTACACTTTCACAAGTCACTTAATTTTTCAAGTTACGAATAATGAGGTGGTCTTTATTTTCATATTATTGTAGCACTAAATATAAAACAAGTGAAATATATCGAAAACAAAGTATATTATTAGTTTAAACTGTATTAACATCAAGTGGTTTCAACTAAAAGTTAAAAAACTGTTTGAATGTCCATGGATAGTTATAAAAGTATCTTATTTTCCATTGAACATATGAACAAAATACATTCAATTCCGAAAATGAACTAGTTGTAGGAATCGAAACATTAATACATGTAACTTTACACACCATCGAAGTAAGTGGTGCCACAGGATTACTAAACATAATGGTAAGGGGTGAGGTTAAAGAAAAAATTCCAAATACTAAAGTAAATCAGTAAAAATTGTGTGTTCACAATAGTAAATTTCAGCTTTTTTTATTCCTGACAGATTAGAGTTTGACTGTAATCTTAGCAGATGGTAAGTGATGATACTGTCTAAGATGGAAGGATGCTAATCTGTTAAGAGGATATAGGTCTTACAGTTTCTACACAGCTTCGTACCAGAACACAAATCTCTTTTCGGCGGTGCGTTTATGCTGGTAGGGTGCTTACTAGCCGTGGCAGAAGCCTTCCACCAGTCCAGACTCAGTAAAACTAGAATTTCCTAAATTCGCCCTATCGGGGATCTAACCCGGGACCTCTACTAGCAAAGCGAGTACTCGCACCACTGCACCAGCGAAGCCCTCAAGCTTAAGGGATATAGGTCATAGACTAACATCTAGTAGAGCTGGATTAACTAGTATGATGTTATGCAATATTATTTTGCATTTAGTTGAATGTGTGAGAGATCTGGAAACTAAGAGAACTGGGAGAGTTTTACATGGAAAAGGGCTGAGAAAACAGTCTTGGTCCATAAAACTCAACAGCAGCATACAGGATTCCCGAACATAAGCTGAACTGTATGCATGTTTCTATAAAATTGTGACTAAGTGCTCATGATCCTCCAAAATTGTGAAACATATTTTTGTTTTTCAAGTAAATTTAACAGGTTTGAGAAAACATCAAAGTTATGTTCACTGTTCCAGTTCTACTCTACTTTCTTTATTGCTTTTTTTGTTTTTTTCATATGAACGAATATCCAAAAAGATTTATAACAATGTCAATTTCATGTCAACGAACAATTCACTGACATAACCTATTGTATTAAAAAAAATCATTGTGTACTTGAAATTTAGCAAAGTTATATAGTGACTTGAACTCCTATACAGTTGCACATATTTTGATGAAACCTTTGGTTCAGGTGGAAAAAATTATTATTTTGATTCAAAATTTGACCCACATTCCCCCAAAATTCTTATATTGTATAGTATGCAGAGGACACAGTCAGTAACAGGTAACATTTCTAAGAAAAGCTCAATTTACATACTTTTGTTTCTTCTTTCTGTTCAATAGAGGAGATAATCCTCCAGGAAGCTCGGCGGGCGCCAATCACATTCTTGTAGGCAACAGAGAGCAGATTTCTCTCCTCTACTGTTAGTTCATTATCTGAGATGTTACGTGAGGCAACATTCTTCATCGCCTCCACCATTTCTGCAAATAAATCCAAATTTGAGAATACAGTTTGCATATAAAATATTTACTATATTATATACTAAAATTTAATTACTAAAATTCATGTAACAAGACAAATTAGTTACAAATGAAATAAATAATTACTGTACTTTTAATAGTAATATCTAATCATATAAATCAGATTGTTAATTTCACACAATTTAAAAAAATCCTATTTTGTGTCATGGAAATTATTTTTTTGCAAAATGCAATAATTTTTAAAATACTTTGGCCTATTTCTAAAACGTTTTTCTTTTTTGAATGTCGTAATATATGATTTTAATTTTGGAAAATACATGTTTCCAAACGGTAAAATTGTAGCAGTACTTGCTAGTGTTGTGTCAAACATTTACAATATTGAATCAGATTCTTGGTATATTAAATCAAACGACTATTTAATTTCTTTTTGAGAGAACTTGACTTTAGACTTACATAATATTGCCATTTTAAAAGTTTTAAATGAATAGTAAATGTGGGAACAGCTACAATACAAAATCCTTACTAAAATATATGAAAGAACACGTATATCTACACTTCTTATTTTGCAGTGGGGCCCACTGAATCATTGGACGCATTTCTACCTTTGTGGATCCTTTGTACACACCCATTGGCACATCTTGGTTATTGGCATGTAAGTAAAATTTGTATATGTCAAGGTTAGATGCAGTTAGTCTAAACTGCAACTACAAGTCCTTTTATTTTATATGTAGCAAATTGTCACCATAGTTCCTGATGTAGAAGTTACATGGGAAGAAATATATACTTAACTACATTTTAAAAAATACTTTTTTTTAATATTTTAATAGTTTGTGCTATTCAGGGAGACTAATCCTACAAATCAGATATCATTTCAATCGATTAAGATAATCTTCAATTAGAAATTGTGTAACTAACTTGAATTATATTCATGTAAGGCTGAACTCAACATTCTGAAAATAATGGGATGATACCTTTTGTACCACTTACCACTTTATAATAAATTAACCTATGCAAGAGGAACTGATATCTTTTCAGTTTTAGAATTCACCAATTGTGTTAAAATATGCAAAACTTATTAAATACTTCTACGCTTACTAAAAAAACGTTCATATATCGATCGACGAATAAATTTCGATATTTAAAGGATAAATACAATAAATATGACAGTGCGTGATTCGTGTGTGAAAGTAAGAACGTGTGATATAAAGCTTAACGATGAACAATTTGCAGAGACAAAAGATGTGAATGTGATTGAAGTCCGAGATATTCTCAGCTCGTGTCTTTGGAAACAATAGGTGAAAATCTCTCCAGAGTTGAAACGAATTGACCTTAAACCTTAATATCTAGAACATTCCAATCTCTTAGCGACAAATATCTCCAAGGTAGGCTATGCATGAATGAACTCGATGACATCGATCGAGTATTACGGCTCCGGGAAAAAAGGATCTCTAGCCATACAATTTTATGACAAATTGTCATTATTCATATAGATAGAAAGAAATTTCCATTTTAATTCATATATTAACACAGGGGAAGGGCTAAGTTCATAATAATTTTAGCACTTTTATCACAGTCGAAAAGGTAAAGGGCATCCCACCGGCGGATGACGCATCGATCGCTGACCAAGCCTAACGAATGCCATCGATTTATAGGTCTTTCGACGAAAAATGCCCAAATATGAAAGTATTATAATCGAATTGGGCTAAAAAACGAAAGGTATGAACAAGTAAAAGGCATTCTGACGTAGAAAATTTTTTACTATCAAGAAAATCGTCTTTCAACTGTCGGCGAAATTAGTAAGGAAATTAATGCCGTAATACCTAAGTGAGCCCAAAAATATCTACTCACCATCGTAACGCTCGGCCTGCTCGGCTAGCTTAGCTTTATACACATTATCTTCCCTTTCCGACATTGTGGATGACAAATGATTTTTCACTAACTAAAACCGAATCGCCAGGTCACTAATTCACCAAGATGGCCGCGCCCGCCAACCGAATCCGAATTCGATCTTCAACTAAACTCCGCCCATGACGTCATAAAAATGGCAGTTTCCGTTAGTGAAATGTTGCTACACTATTCCTGTCTTAGGAACATCCGCTTATAATAATATAGCAGTATATATTGGGAGTTATAACTTCTGATTAGTTGAGAATTTATAATTAAAACCTTATTTCATACAACTAATTTGGGAACAACAAGTAAAGGCTTCCTGTGAGAATAAAAATTGTGAAAATTCAATACTATTCTTTGATGAGAAAATATTATAGGTACACTACCATGATTTAATGTATTCTTCGATTAGTGATCTTGAAATATATACATTCAAAATATTTGAATAATTCTTACACTATTAATTGTATTCAGCGACTTCATTAGCTGTTAAGACAACGGTGGAAAAGGAAGAGCTAAGAATGTGTACAAACCAGTTCAAAAATTGGATACGTCAAATTATAATGACGAAAAAAATTTTATATATGACTTGGATTTAAAATTTCCATATACACATGAAAGAAATATAGTATAATCTTTTAAAATACAGTATAAGTATAATTATTAGCTCAAAAATCTAACTGAAATTGACCAAACCATAAGAACTTGAGTCCTAATAAATTACTAACGAAAGCTTGAGATAATGTAACCCAATGAATCTTCATAATGCTACTACTATCTATCATTACTATTTAGTATTTAATAAAGCCATTGGCCGTGATCGAAAGAAGAAATAGTACGATTGATTGCTTGTTCCTGTATCAATACAGTGCTTCTTGTAGAAAAATAAAACAAGTATTACGAATAACTCTTAATTTCGCGAATAACTTTAACATAAATTATTATAGGTATACATTTATATCTATAAAATCTGTTTCTTACGAACTTATATTTTTAAACCTGTGTAATGGCCGTGGATTCAAACTGGCTAAAGTATTGATTTTCGGTAGTGTAGTATATATAAATTAAGTGTTGCTAGGGATTAATTTTAAACGTCCACGAAACTATAGATTATACTCTAAATATTGGAATAATGATTTTCATGGCGAACACATGAACACATAATAAATTAGAAAGTTAATTTTTTAAATTATTTTGACTTATTTAACCACGTTATATTTAGTATATAAAACTGTTTACTATATTAAACGAAAAATTAATTATATATATTGTAGTTACACATTGAACTGTGCACTTTGATTTGTGTACTTAACATTCTTGATCAATTTTTGTTCATTTACCTACATATACTTTGAAGTAATATTTTTTTTACGAGGAAAATTATATATTTGCTAAAGTAAAATAGTAATCGGTAGCGCACGTAATCAGTAGCATAAGTCTTTTTCTGCGAAAACAGGTATTCATATCCAAGTAAAAACAATACCATTCCTGGAATATTAAAATTATAGCAGTACCATCATTTCTTCGAACGATAAATGACGAAAAATATTGTTTCCATCTTTCTTGTTAAGGTAATTTATTTTTAATGTCATTTTATGTTAAGATAATGAGACAACGTTTTACAAAAAAATATTTATTGCACAGGGATATTAACTTAAAACATTTAAATCAATAACAGTAAAATCATATTTATTAGATAAAATATGACAAAGCGCTAATATTTTATATCATAGTCTTAATGTTAAGAAAAATATGTTTACTGGATCAATTTAGACCAATAAAAGAGTTTGTGCCAATATATTCCATTATACACATAAATATTATGAGTTAAGAATTTAATACTTGTATTTAATTAAAAAATAAAGAGAATTTGGGAGTTTTAAACATACTTTAAAAAGACAAGAGATTTGTGATAGTTTTCAAATATTATGCCTATAGTAATGTTTGTATTAAAAAAATTGTGTTGATAATATATTTTAAAACGCATAACCTCCCCTTTTTTCTCTTTTAATTCATTATGGAAATATATAGCATAAACAAATTATTCATATAATTGAAACATATTATTTTCTACAATGTCTATATTAAGTTCCCTACCTTTAATTAAATTAAAGAATACAGCTTAGTAAGACTTATAAATTTATGTATTTATCTAAGATAACAATAGATGCCTTTTTTGTTCAATACAATTCTCAGCAGCAATACTTATGATTTTTTATTTGGAAATTTTTACTTTAATACTTTCAATATTTAATTTTTTTAAATTTAATTAAATTAAATTATAATAAAGTACAAATTCATTAATCAATAAATTATAATTTTATTATGTATGTTTAATACAATTAAATGGTTATTTTATGACATTTGTAGCTACATTACTAAAATTTGGTTCTTGTTTATAATACCATTAATATATAATTCCCAGAAAGATTTGTTCGTAAACAAATAAAAATACTTATTTCCGAATTTGGTGAGAGTTCAATCACAATTTCTTTGAACTCGAACTATCTAAATAAAATAAAAATGTATGTATAAAAATTTCCATGTAATAGAACAATTAATTTCAAATTATTGTTGTCAAAGCCTTGCTGCTAACAAAGTAATATATGAGGCCTCACACATTGAAATTATAATTTTTAATCATATAAATATTTAAATAAATTTGAGTTCGCACTTCGCATAATTAAAATAATTTTTAATATATTACATCACATCAGTCTCCATAAATAATCAAATTTTCAGACAGTGCTTCCAGGTAAACAGTGGTTTAATGGAGAATTTGAACTAAAATGTATGGTAGAGTTATCTACAACATTAATATTATCAAATATTATAATAATCTCAAAGCATCTAAGGTAAGTAGTAGTCTATTAATACTACTATAAAGGCCTCCTCACTCATAAGGGACAGTGCTTGTAGAGTTTAGAACCACCAGGGGAGCCTACATAAAATTACTCATAGGATATACAGGTTTCCTCACGAGGTTTTCCTTTGTCAAAAAGCGCAATGGTGGATTGAAAATGAACAATGAAGCAGTTTATATAAAAAAAAATTTAGAAGTGCTTGCTAAGGATTCAAAACAAGTAGGCCATCATGTCTCAAAAAATTTAAAAGATTTTTTTTCTAAGTATAAAAATCGGAATCTCAACACAATTAATGTTCACAAACATCACATCTTATTTGTAAAATCCAGCGATTAAAATCTAAGGAATGATTCATCTTAAATATAAAATATCGAGTGTATAAAAAATTCAATATTATTCTTTTAGGATTCATTTTTTAAAATTTTGTTATTAGGCCATTAAGGTAAAAGTAATTTTAAAATCAAACATAATTGAAATACATTTTGACATGAACTATAATGCTGCTTTGAATAAACAATTATACATTTGAATAAAAAATAACGATCCAAAATTTTAACAATCCAGGGCAGTCTATTTTTAACCTAGGAGGCCTGAATCGCTGGCGGTGATTTCTCGCTGGGGAGCATTATAGGTGCGATGCTCTCCAACGATAGGATGTGGGCCGGAGTATCCTCCTCCTGCGAGACCGTAGTCTCGCTTAAGGAAGCCCATGAGCGAGAGAGGGAGAATGCAGCGGATGCTGTCGCTCACCGCCGAAGGAGGCAGGGTACTAGGCGGCGCGTGATTGCGCGCCTCCTTCCACCTCCTTGAATCCTCAGTTGGACTCATCTGGGGTACCAGGGATGAATGCGAAAGTTGAACACCTGGTGCCTCACTTACGGATGAAGAGGGTTCCGCTGGGTTTTAGTGGGTATTGCGAGGTCTCCTCCCTCGCCGAGTCCCACACTCCTGACCTGTAGGTCGGGCTTCGTGCCTAAATGCATTTCCCAGCGAAAAAAATCTGAATCGAGGGCTTTGAAAACCCCATGTATGAGTTTTTATTTAACAACTTGAGTATTAGAAGTGTTGCTTTCTTCATATTTTTTGTAATCATAAAAGCATTATAAACAAAGCTTTCCCAGTACATATTTTTTATTGTCGAATGTGCAAGTCATTTAAAATTATATATATATATATAAAATGACTGTTCCACAACAAAGTGTCATGAAGTCATTTGTTGATTTCAATATTCTGTTTCATTTTTGGCTTGGCTTTGGCTTCAAAATTAGTTTTATAATTGTCGATATTCTCCCAAAGCAGCATTATTTTATTATAACTGGAAATATAAACGACAAATACGAATACCAACAATTAAAATACCGATTACGTCATTTTTACAATTTTTGAAAATAATCTCGATAATTTAAACTTTTTCCTTTTATTATACACAGTATAAAATATGTTAAATACTTGTTTCACTGGGTAAATAATTTAATCAGTTTTTTATATAACAATATCTTTGCAATATTTTAAAGGAAATACACACAAGTTGCATCATTTTGGTTGCATCACTAATATCCATTACCATTAAAAATTGGGACAGCGATATTTATTGAATAACATTTAGTATAATCGTAATAATATTCACCTATACAGCATAAAAGTAAGCGAAGTACACAATTTTAATACAAGAAATAACAATAAACTAAAAAGTAATGGTATATTTTAAGGTGAAGGTTCAAAAATCACTTATCAGGTTGAGCATATACATTTATAATAAGATATTGAAATCAGTATTGGATTTGCCTGTACAATTTTTAAACATTTATTTAGAAAAGATGTATTAAAATGTTATTATTTAAGCAATTAAAATATTTGGACTTGATTTATACAAAAATTAAAGGGTTACTGCTGAGTTTCATGTCGGTTTCTACTGTGTGGAATAGATTTTCCGAAAAGGGCAATTCGAAAATATTAATTAACAACTTCATGGGGTTACAAGCATGTAAAATATTGATATAAAGATATTGAATTTCGTTTGCTGATTATTTCATCTAGACATAATATATCGACTAGGTCGAATGCACTAACACCAAGCATATATCACTGTCATTTAAACCTGCACACTGTCCAGTCACTTTTAAGCACGAATATCTTGATTATATAATACATTGGTTTTCACTATGGCAACTGTACTAAGAGATGACACACATTTTTCCAAGGTCTGCATCATCAGGGTCGTGGAGATCCGGTGGCACTGGTGGGGTTTTCGAGGTTGTATCAGGTAAATAGGCATCGTAGCGTAGTCCACGTCTCTCGTAGAAGAGGAGGTAGGCCGCTGCAGGGTCCAGAGGGGGTTGGGGCCTTGCAGGCAACTCCCTGCAGGAGCTGTCGTTGTAGCATAGCCAAGCGCCTGATGGGTTACGCGCATATGCCACGTAATGACCTCCGCTCAGTTGACCCGAATGCGACTGAAATAATATTTAAAAAAGGTATGTAACTCGCAGTGTGTTAACATCCCACAGCTGGTCACAGCCCTCTTCACTTTTAGAAAGGGGTCTTTCGGGGGTTTTGTAATATTTGGCATTGAAAACCAACTTTCAACCAACCAATTTCTGATCGCAACTATAATATTTGACAAATTTTGGCGTTTTTTTATTACGAATTCATATTGTTCCGTAAGTTTTCGCTACATTATTTAGTAAAATTACAGCCTGCAATTCAGTTTTTACGTTTATTGATTCTGAGACGGAACGTAGTTTTCCAGGTCAGATTGTCGTTAGTAAAATACTTTTCTATTAGTCGACTCAAGTGTCCGATACATTTTTTAAACTTGTAATGGATAACATCTAACGTTAAAGTATTATCAATTATTAATTAAATTTATTAAAAAAAAAACGCACAGCGCCATCAGTTCGAAGCTCACGTAAAAGATTTACAGGTATCTTTACATGTAATGAGTTTAAGAAGTTTGCGCCAGATTACTTGTCGTTTAACATGTAGTCAAATAAACTCACCACAACAGCATACAATCTGTACTTCAAATCGAAAGGATCCTGATCAGGTTTGAGATGATGTTGATGATAATCCACCAGGTTATCATCAAGAACGGGTGTTGCTGTCAAACTGGTAGACTCTAACCGCTGTCTCCCTTTGACTTCCATCGATTCCCGTTTCTTCTTTTCGAATTTGCTTTTCCTTTTTGATGCATCATTTTGCATGATATCGTTGGACTTAAAGCCCTCTTCATCAGAATTTTCAGTATCACTTTCGGATATATGATCATCCACATCAACAAACATAGATGACCGCCTTTTGGACAAATTATTTAGTTCCAGATGCCTCAGTATTGTTTCCTGTGGCACTGACGCTAAGTACGGCGTGGGATCAAAGTCTTGGAATGGAAAGTTGACTACTTTATGTGACTTTATCCATTTGCTGTTCACATACTGGAAACGTTTTAGATGAATTATCTGAAATAAATATATTACATTATTTAGTATAAATGAAATGCGTAAGTTTCTAAAAACCTAACGGAGGATAAAAAATGGGATGTGGCTGTGTTATAGACACGGCCGTGTGTTGTAAGTGAATAGGGATCGCGATGTGTTACAGTCGTTACTTAGCGTAATAAATTCTTTAATGCTTTAGTTATCCAGTGATATAATTGAATTTCAGATGGAGGTGATAGATATGTAGCTACAACAGCAATTTTGTTACTATTCGTTTTTTTTAATTGCCTGCTTATGCAATTTTGAAGACGTATTCACGTCAAAAGCATTGCTTTGTCATATGATTGGGGTTACTGTGTGTTAAATGGCATTCACGTGCCTAATTGTTTTAAGAATAAGTACTGAATTTTACACTGGTGTATTATCTATAGAAACGATATTTCGAAACAGATTCAAAGTATGGAGGACTTTGTATTATTATATGTAAAGCTACTTACAATGATTGGTGGGAGTCGCCATATTTGTAGTTTCTTTGTAGCTGGTTGTGCACTCCGACACGCCGCGCAATGATACCTTTGCTCAAGGCGTTCCTCGGATGTGAAAGCGCGAAGACAGCTGCCGAGGTCTATTGGTCTACTGACAGCCGCTTCACATTCGGCCACTGAACCGTGCTCTACCCACGCCTATTAAAAAAAACACCAATCGGTCACGAGACCAGTGTTATCTAACCTATTTTAGGCCATGTCCGGTGAGGCATTTACATTATATTGATATTTTTAAAATTTTTATGCCCCCCATGCATAATTTTAACCTTTAAAAATTGAAATATTCTTTTAAGAATTATAAATTATAAGTTTTAGGAAGAAACCACTATGATATTGTTATCAAATATCGTAAGTAAAAATTCAAAACATATAAAAACATCTACCTGCCATCATAGTATGGGTCTCTTTCAAAAGAACCTCGTCCCAGTATCCCCATATCGTTAATATTCTTCCCTTTATTTATTTATCGAGAAGTTTTCGGCTATACTTAATTTAATATGAAAGTATTTTGTACCTTAGAATTTAAATAATACCTATTACTGTGATACAGTGATTATTTAACATTTGTCAGGTTTATTAAAGTGCTGAGTTGTAATACCTTTTCACGTGTGCTCTGGTACCGAAGATGCAATGCAGTGGGATCCCAATCAATGGCGAGCATTACACGACCACGTACATTGCGTAAGGCGTTGATATCTAACCGCCTTACTTCACCGCCGCCAACACGATTTTCATTCTAAACACATAAATATTGAAATGCAAAAATATGATTTTTTAAACATATCACATAGCCTCGACGTCGTCGTCACTTCAACGAATGGACAAGCAGTGGACACTGCTAGGCATATGTCTCACGTAATAATGTCCACAAGGCCCGATCTTGTGCCGCCTGGCTCCATCAGCAACTGGCAACCTTATGCCACCTTGTGGGGGTCTACTTACTCTGTGCCGTCCGGAGCGGTCGCCATTCCAGCACCCTTGGGCCCCAACCTCCATTGGTCCGTGGGACTATGTACCCCGCTCATTACCACTTTAGGTTCGCGATTCGTAGGGTTATGTCGGTGAATTTGGTTCTGCTACGGACCTCCTTATTACTGATTTGATCGCGTAGCGTTTATCCGAGCAGAGCCCTTTGCATCCCCCGCTGAGTGACTCGGAGCTTTCGTGTGAGGCCCATAGTCAGCGAACACATAGCCTAGTTTTTTATTAATTTTAAACTTTGAAACCATTTAATATACAGCGTATTTAAAAAATACTATTTGCAGATATTTCAGTCCAATTGCATGGGCCGTAGTAGTTCAAAATATTTAATATGCAGTGTATTTTACATTAATATACCTTAATATAACCAATTTGTCGGTTTAACAAATCCCTAAAGACGATTATCCTAAATTTTTTTTAATTTTTATTCCAAAATTCGATAGCATATAGTTAGATTTATGTTTCAATTAGCTTCAACACTTTAAACTCTTACATTACATCCAGGCTGCACTGTATTTATCGTTGAACGACAAAACAATTAAAAATCAAAGGAAATGGTCAAGTTTTATGCAAAGTAATTATTTTAATTCGTTTCATGTATAATAAAAAAATGTATATAAAATAAACGTTTTGTATCATATAATTATTTATTACATCGTTATTCTTTGTACTAATTATTTTACGGAAAAAAATCTTCTGGCAATAATAAATGCCAAATCTTGACCTCGTTACTTGCATTGATTTTGTTGTTTAATTTAATTACTTTTATTTCTGTTTTCAGTGTATTAAAAAAAAATAATAGTGCGTGCAAAGTACACAGAAGGAAAATTTCTTAAACTAATTTTTAAGTCTTATTTATATTTATATAAATCTAAAACTTTAGGTTTCCAAGACACAGAGGGAGGGAAAAAGGAAGATATGTTAATTTACTTGTCATTAAAATATTAAAAGTGTCAAAAATTAATACAAATAATTTATGGAAATCTCGTGTTTTTTGTTAATATTAAAAATTTATATTAAATTTTGTTTTAGAATTTTAAAATAAAGAAAGAGAATTTATGAAATATTTTTATTTTATGAATGTAGGAAATAGTATATTAAATGACGAGTGGTCAATTAAAATGCCACTTGTAATTTGTAAATATTAAAACTACCTAACTTTCAAACGAACTAGCATTAAAAACTCTGCACATCTTCGTGAGGCTAAACACGCGTATTATCCGCAAAAATTTATCCTCATGGGCCTAAAGAAGTTTCACTTCAAAAATTACTTTACTTACAAAATTTTTCATAATAACTTTACCTCGGTGTCATTGAGGCGTGCACTGGTCTGTCTAAATAATTTTGCTTTAGCAATCGGTGAGTTTGAATCTGGTACATCTGGGCGTGCCCCAGCAGATCTCCGCCTAGTTCTAACTGTGCCTGTAAGAACAATCAATGCAAATTATGCAGGAAATAATTGAATAATTTTATTGAGCGGATTCTAAAATCTACAATTAAGACTAATTAACACGTAACAAACATACAATTTTATTAATTTCTTTTTATCCAAAATCATATTACTTTTACTTTCGATAAACAGTTTTTAAAGCTTCTAAAAGCATTATTATTAAATTTTTTTAGTACCATGATGAGGTACCTACGCAAACCTTGAAAATTTTCAAATAACAATCAATGAAAATAATATGTATTTTTTGGTTGACTTGCTACTTTCAAAAAATAATACCAGTATGAAAAGGCGTTGCTCTTTCATAATCACGTTTTTTTGTTTAGACATTGCACTGTCAAAACATTAATGTATTAGCATTGTTAAATTTGTGCGAATCAGGACTGGTGGGATGTTTTGACCATGTCTAGTTACAACCCTACCAGCATGGATGTACCACCAAGCAAAAACATGCGTTCCGGTACGATGTTTTGTAGAAAGTGCTAAAGAATGCATACGAGCTAAATTACCTATTGCCAAGTAAGCGTGCTTGCATCTTATGACAGTATTATCACTTACCATCAGTAAAGCGTAAACCTGTACGAAATAACAATCCAGTTACCGTTGCAAGCGACGAGAGGTATATCATCAATAGGAAGAGCGCATCCACGACAGAGAGCCGGCCAAGCACAAAGTGCACACCATAGGCCATCACCACCCACCACACGCAGCGTAAATGGAAACTCGTAACCAAGGCTGTCATCGCTGCGAGTAAATAAAGTTAAGTAAGACTTCCAGTTAGTTTAATATATTTTTAACAGTACGTTTGTGTAAGATTCTTCAGTAAGAACTTTGGTTTACTTTCAGTAAGAACTGACTCCACCTCCGTGTTGATAATCAATGAATCTTTAGAGGGAACGTTGTTGTCAAAAGACAACAATGCTCAAAATGTACGTAAAAAGCACAGGCGCGGCGCAAAAGTAATGTAACTGATATTAAAGATATAAATTAATAAGTAAATACTTCATAGGGGGCACCATGGAAATTCAATATATTAGGAAAAGGAGCATAATTCGTTAGTCTCTTTATGAAAATAACTTATAGTACTATTATACTACGACTTGACTCTGTATACGAAGGGGGCGTCGATGTGATAATGAACTTCAGAATATGTGTGAGTGTTAAATTTGGTTATTTCATTTTGTAATTGGTGTAGTTCGATGACGTTTTTGAAGCGAAACTTCTTTAGGGCGCATGAGGATAAAATTTCATGAAACGCGTGATAAGCTTCACGAAGACGTGCAGCGTTTTTATGCTAATTCGTTTGAAGGTTAGGTAGTTTTAATATTTACGCATAACAGTGGCGTTTTAATTTGCCACTCGTCATTTAATATACTATTTTTCATAAAATAAAAATATTTCATAAATTCTCTTTTCTTAATTTTAAATTCAAAAACAAAATTAAATTAATAATTTAATATATAAAAAATACACGTAGCATTTTTATTTACAATACTGCGTTTGAGATTTCAATAAATTATGTATATTTATTTTCGGCATTTTAATTATTTTAATGACAATTAAACTCATTGCGTTCCTAAAATATCTTTCTTGTTCTCTCCCTTTAAGTCTCGGAAATCTAAAGTTTTAGATTTGTATAAATATAAACAAGACCTAAAAATTAGTTTGCCAAAGAAGTTGCACTTTTGACATGTGTACTTTGTAAGTAATTTTATGGTTTTATATTATTTGTACTACTGACCAATCTGCAGCGTGGTTAGCGCGAGTCGCAGGTCTTGCGGAAAGTAACCGCGCCACGTGCGTCCACACGCGTGCGTACAGTTCTCGACCGGATGCACCCGGCGCCGCACGCACAACCAGCGGGATACCAAATAAAGCCAAACGAGCTCGTTGCCAGGGTACTAAGTACGCCTCACCTGCCACTTGCTTCCTACAACATATATGAATTGTAAATTTAATGTGGCTATACTGCAGTGAGATTTGAATATGTTTATTTATATACTTATTTATATACTTCATTCACATCAAGGCAACAAATTAACATATAAAACTTACTAATAACATGTAGAAAAGGCGGTCTTATCGCTAAATAGTGAATTCTTCCAGACAACTTTTGGGTTTAAAAAGCAGTGAGTATCAAAACTGATGAGCAATGGCATAAACATTCATACAAATATCTGAAAGTAACACACATATAACACAAAAATATAAAACATACATAGCATACATAATTATAACCTTACATAAAAGATGTATATATATATATAAATATATATTTAATAATAAATCGTCTAAACTTCAGTCTTTAAAGGAAAATGTAAATTTTTTCAGCAATCACTGCTGAAAAAATTAACAACTTCAAATTGCGTTCAAACAAAAAGTAACACCCAACCATCCAAAAACACACACCTACACGCGCGGGGCCCCACGCTTTGTAATTATCACTTCTACTATAATGCCCATCTAACACCGACTTTTCTTACACCAGAAAGTTTGACTGGTAGATAAAGCTTTAAACCCGCCGTTTGCATGTTTTGCAATAACGTTTATAAATATTAAGAATTTTCACTTTTTTGTACGCTCTTGTATTAAAGTGAGTCTTTTTATATATTTTTTAACTTAACTATCTCACCTGTGAACTGCGATCAAGTAATGGGCGTTATCGTAGCACTGTGAGTCGCTGAAGTTGTTCATTCTGTACATATGGGCAGGTGAAGACGCGAACTTAACACTTGCGAAGCGTGGCGTGTTCCGTACGTTGAGGGACCGCACACTAGGGGTTGGGGAGTGACTGGGCCGCGTTCCTCGCGGTAAAGTGTGACGCTCTCCGTACTGTGTCGTTGGAGGACTCTGGGACATAAGAATTTCCGAACGCGACCGCTGGAAAACATTCCAACAATTTAATATAAAACAAACGAAACTCGTTTAGATTGTAAAATTTCTTCCGTAAACTATATACACATCGCTGCTTTGGTAAAATTTTGACACAATTCAAAAAAGCTATCTTTACACGAGAACTGTTTGAACATTAAACCAATGACATCGTGACATTAAGATTCTAAACACAAATATATAAACTATTATGAATTTTGCTATGAAATTCAGGATTGTATGATTATTGAACAAAAGCAGCGATATTTCAACTATATTTTTCCATGAGTGAGCATTATTCTGATATAATTATACTCATTCACTATATAATTAACTATACAAAACTGTACTAGTTTTAAAATATTTAGATCGCTTATAAGGTTTATATAAATTTATTTATATTTTTTAGTTAATATATCAACAAATATTATATTTTACGAAGAAATTAAAATAGTGTTGTATTGTTAATTATAATTTAAACATTATTTACAAATATTCTACTAAATAATGTTGCTAACGAAAACTGTCTGATGAGCGATCCGAAGGAAATGTTGAATATTATAACGATACCTTTAATTATAATTGAAGTACCTGACTGCGATTAAGGAAACGAGGGATTCTTAAGTTCATACAGTTATATTTTATCTATCTGTCATTTTATTCTGACTCCCAAATAGCTAAACAGGTTTAGACGAAACTTTCGAAGTCTAACAAGGAATAGATAAAAGGGATAGCTTTTTTATTTAAATTTAGAATAGTAAAAACACAAAATAATTTGTAGACATAATTAGCAACACTATTTCAGAATATATTACCCGTACTTTACCATTTACATCTACAGTTCCAACTAAGCTTTTTATAAAAAAATCTAATGATACTAAAACTACAATAAAACTACAGTAAAACAATATCTTGAAAGCTCAGCAAATAATTTGTAATATTTACAGATGTGTATGAACGATATTTACAAAGCACATACAATTTTAAAATACCCTATAACAAGCACATAAACTAGAAATCGCCAATTTAGTTTGTAAAAAAAATCTACTCCATATTTCATTACAATTTAATAATATATGTATATTAAATTTATAATGGAATATGTTCAGGTTGCATAGAAAAATGAGTTTACCCTCAAAATGGGATCAGGAATGAGATATGTATAAGAGATTCATACGTATTAGCGCTGCGGCAATAGTTTCTGTCTAGTTAATATATAATAGCCAATTTTCATTTCAAAATACAAAAATATAATAATAATAAAATTATATACTATTTCTCTACAATGATACTCGTACTATTATTGTACACATTATTGTGATGTGCGTGGTTATTATCGGATAATAAGATTCAATCTCTTTAAATTTCAATATTATAACCCAAAGTATATACAATCTTATAAGGTTAAAATCGTCAAATACGATTCCGGTGGTGTACAAAAATCACAAGCCGCTATGTGCGACTTCGTCTGCGAAAAGTTACTATTTATGATTCTGTGTATCAATTTATGTACGTACTAAAAATGATAAGGCAAGTAACAAACTCTCGTTTGTCATTGATTAATGAAGAACTAAAATTGAATTTCGTTTTAAAAGAATTAATGTAATGAATTTTTATCTGCCTGAAGATAGATTACTTTCTAATGTAAAATTTCTTATGCAATCTTTTTCTATCTCTTATCTTATCCTTATCAGACAGAAAGACTTACTTTCATATTAATAATAATAACAGTATAGTTTTTTTTTGTATTATATAACTTTCCATATTTTGTATTTATATTTATTATAGATTGAACCTTAGCAATGGATAATACTTTCATAATTTTAAAAACGTGCATTTTGAATAGCAAAATATGGAATGAACGCTAATATTTAAAAATAATGGTCGTAGGTATGAAATACAATGATTTAATAGAAAATTCTTATACCTGATATGAATGTCACCGATTGCTATAATTGCTTTTTAATTGCTATATTTGCTTTCCACCGAAATATCTCAGACATGTTCGACATTTCTCCTTCCGTACCATAAAAATATTCCGTACTTAAAGTGTTAAACTTCGTACAAAATAACTAATGTTTTATTGTTTATTGCATATTTTTTGTTACACGGTAATAAAAAATTAACCAACGTCCAAATTATGTTTCATCAGGCGAGTCATACCAAATTAAATAAACAATTAGGTAATATGTAAATATTTACAATTTTGTACAGATTTCGTAGACTTATAATATTTACAGCAGATGAATATTTACAGTCGTTAAGGTTATTCGTTCGTTAGTATATTAAATATTCGTTATTTGATCATGGTACTCATTAGTTATTTGATCATTTTTTAATACATATAATTTCTTTTTCCCATAATTTCATTAATAAAGAAAATGCAGTTTTAGAATTAAATTAAGGTTAGAGCTTTTATGGTCTAGAATATTTTATTGATGCGATATAGATTTTTTACGAGAAATCTTACGTACAATAATAATAAGTAAGGAGAATCATAACCCTTACGCTGTGACGCCATTTTTCAATATTGCTCTCTGTTAGGCTGACTTTTTATGTTTTAATAAGTTCGTTACCTGCGGTTGGCGTAATAATAATTATGTCTCCAAAGTTATAAAATCAACAATCAGTGTTGCCATATGCAATAAGAAGTCATATACGTAAAATAAATGAATAATCGTTAAATTTTATTTATTTTTAGCATTATCTACACAACACAAATTTCTTTAGAATATTCAATGCGCTTAACAAAAAGAAATACAATTTGTTTCAGCGTGTCAACATATTTAGTAGTTTTGCCCCATTTCACTACTTGTGTTTAAAAATCTTATTGTATAAGAACAATCCCCCTTATTTTAATTTTTTCTATTGCTGATACAGTCTAAGATGGAACCGCGCTAATCTAGTAGGAAGCGATATACCTCTTATGGTTTCTAAACAGCATCGTACCGGAATACAAATCGATATGTTTGGCGGTACGTCTTTGCTGCTAGGGTGGTAACTAGAAGCGGCCGAAGCCTCCCGCTAGTTCAGACTCAGACAAATTAGAAAAACCAATTTTCTAAAATCACCCTACCTGAGATCCTACCCGGGACCACTGCTAGCAAAGCGAGTACTCGCACCACTGCACCAGCGAGGCCTTCGAATTATCGAGGCCCCTTCGTATATGGGTGTGACTTAGATAAGATGGAATAATACACCAGCCGAATGGTAAAATGTTTCAGGTAAGGCGTAACAATAGGCCAACCGCAACGAAAGGGTTAATGGTCCTGGTAAGAAATGGTCATATAATTGTTGATGGGGAAGTAATTAACTGACAATTCAAATTCAAAACTTGGTATATCTATTGCATCACTGAAACAGTTTGGGTGTGACGAGAATGTATGCGTGTTTAAAAGTCGGATTCGAGGCGTATATGTGTGGACGTGTATAACTGAGTGTGGCGGTGGCGTGCATTAATGAGCCAACGAATGCAAGAACGGCCTAACTGACGGGTAAAATCGATGTAATTGATCAGGGTATACTAGCTACCTGGATGGCTATTATCCTCCAGCACCGTTGTAACTGCTTAATATAAATAAGAGTTATTATTCGATCCTGAAATCAGTCATACGAAGCCGTAAACTGAATTGAGAGAACATTTGAAGTGAAACTTCGTTAGGCGCATGAGGGTTAAATATTTAAGGATGAAACGAGTGATTAGCATCACAAAAATAGGCAGCGTTTTTTATGCTAATTCGTTTGGAGATTAGTAGTTTTAATGTTTACAAATAACTTGTGCCATGTTAATTTGCCCCTCGTTATTTAATAATTTAACATTAGCATTTTTCATAAAATACAAAATAAAAATATTTCATAATATTTTATTTTATATTATATTAAATTCCCAACATATCTTTTTCCCTCCCCTAAGTCTAGGAATCGGAAAGTTTTAGATTTGTATAAATATAAACAAGACTTAAAAGTTAGTTTGCCAAAGAAATTTTGCTTCTGACATGTGTTCTTTGTACGCACGCATTTTTAATTTTATCGTTGAATCTAATGCGGTACCACGTTTGCCGGGTCAGGTAGTATTGAATAAAGTTTTAAGCTTATAACGCTAATTGGAGAGTTAGGCCGTTCTTGGTCTCGTAGGGGTCATTAACGCGTGCGTGTGTGGGTGCTTGCGCGTGCGACGTGTGCTCTAACCTTAAAGCAGAAGAGTGCAGGCATGCAGAGCGAGGAGGAGGCGGCGCGCGCCACACTCACCTCGCCGGTCGCGCGCGCCTCGCCCTCGCCTGAGTACTCCGCCTCACTAGACACGGTGCCATCCACCTCGCCCTCCGTCACCCCCGAATCCGTCTCTTCCAATTCATTTGTATAATCTACAAAAGATAAACTTTAGTTAAGTTGCAGCCTTTTTCAAACTCAAAACAATTCAAAGTTTTCTTCATTCAAGTAGACTCAAAAACACTTTTGAATCGTCATTCGGACGGACAGAGCGTTGGTACGAACTCTACCAATGGTTCGAAAAGTTGGTTCCGCTGAGAAAAAACCGGCAAGAAACTCAACGGTTACTACTTTTAATATAGTTTTGCAGGTTACAGTGTGTTTAGCTTACATATACAATTGGAATTTTTGTAGCTTAAATAATTTTCAACATTATAATATTTTTTAAGAGGATGTTTTTAACATATTTCTTAAAACTATGTGGAAGCAAACCCAAAAGTGATTCGGGTATCTTATTAAAAATGCGTACGCTCTACCCGAAAAATAATTTTTTTTTAGTTCTGATTTCTGAATCTTCTTCACTCTAAAGTACGGAATTGCAAGTTTGTTTTCATATCTTGTATTAAAATTGTGTGGTCTTTCTCTTTACTGTATTCATGAATATTATCACGGATATATAAAATGTTATTCAATATATATTGCGACGATACCGTGAGAAACGCGCGATCCTAATATATATATTGCACGTATATCAACATAAGAAAACGAATTTGCTGTAAGCCTCAAAATACGAACTCTTCACCAGAGCTAAAAAACGCCTTGACCCGGGATTTGATTGTTTATTCAGGTTTTTACTTCACCAAAAAGCACAAAGAACTTTAAATTACAATTATTTCAGGTTTTTGGTTAAACTTGTCATTCTTATTTTGCAATAACGTGACAAAATGACAAACAACGTGACAAACAATAACGTGTCTAGATTTGCCGATTGCAAAGTGTTTTTGAAAGGGTGCTTAAATAATTTTTGCTTTTGACTAATTGTCTCACCAGTTGCCAGAAGGGAATCCTCTCCATCACTGGAATCCGTATCAGGTGCTGGTAACTCGTAAACGAAGAGTTGTTGCGCAGTATTCGCCGCTACTTTTGCGTTGTCATCGAGCACCCGGCCAATAGTAGCACCCGATAATAAAACAAGTAACATCCTGTGGATTTGTTAAACAATAAAACATGTCAAAATTCTAAGTAAATTTAATTTAAAATTATAGTTAGATGACTCTTACAGAGAAGGAACATTGAGAATTAGTAATTTCTTTTAATTATCGCAACCATGATGAACAATTTTTAATTGTAAAATAATTTAGTTTATTATAATCAACTGCTACTAATTAATCGTGATTTCCAGAAATGGAGCCGACCTACTGATTGGAAATATTAGTGCTCGAGCTGATGATACAGCCCCACTGATTCGAAAAAGTATATGACTTACTATACTTGAAACTTTATTTTGATATATAGTAGCGTTAATTGAGTGAACGAATACCTCCTACATTTAATACAATTTGTCACACGATAAGGTATAATTGATGGATACCCAGCAGGGAAAATTTAGGAAAATGCAAGTTTCATATGTCTTCGTATTGTTGGGAAGCCTCGGCTGTTGCTAGTCACTACCCCTTCAAGCTATTTCATAAATTGTCTTACATTAAACTTTTTCATCTAGACCAGTTTTTACGGCCGCTTAAAACACTTTATCGCTCTATGGAATAAATAATTTAGTGTTTGTCAAGTAGAAAAAAATTAACAAAGTTAAATAGAATAACTCACAAATCTGGTGACAGGCCGCAAATCTCCGATAGGTTCTTCTTTAGATCTAGATAGGTGCCTTCTGAGTTAATCCGCACTCCGTATTTCACAGGGACTGAACCGTCTAACAATATTACTGTAACAAAAGAAATGAAAACTAATTTTCGCCTAGCCTGACTGCCGGAAGTCAAACGTATGTAAAGAAGATATACTCTTAAAAAATCTGCCAATGTAACGCATGCCGGGCATTTTATGGCGTACTCTATAAAATGATGCTAACCTGTGCATTAAAAAACTTCTACAGTGTAAATCAGACAATAGATCTGCAACTTGTCTTTAATATATCAAATCAAATCAAATCAAAATATCTTTATTCAAGTAGGCATATTACAGCACTTTTATAGGAAATATAACTAGTTATGAGAGAATGAGAGAAGTGAAATGTGTGCTCGCACCTTTCTCTCTTGCCCCTACAGTAATATACTAAACGTAATTCTCTCTTTCTATCTTCGTTAACTAATATCTCCCTCTCACTCAAACGTGCGTAAGGTATACTTCAAAAGTGCGTTGCAGATGCCAACGCCAAACCTCTGAAAACTATATCTATATCTTACCTCTGACAGTGGCCCGTACGTAAGACTCCATTGGCAACGGTAGGCTGAGCATGTTGAAGGTGTCAAAGCGAACTGACTCCCGGCCGCATGAACAGCATCGCACTTTGGATTTCAATTGCCCATAGAAAAGTTCGGTCATGATGGAATCGTTTCTAGCTGCATATGCTGCCCACGCTTCTGCTGCCACCACCTGTATTGCATGTAAATTACAGAGCTCTACAGCTTGCGGCTTCGCTTGGATTAAAGAGGCTCCGAGTGCGAATCTCAATGGCACACATGGAAAATTGTATTTTTTAAAATTCATTTGGGTTTGGAATACCAGTAGACTTGACGTTGTCAGCTACCAACACACCAACAAATTGTTGGAAATTTTATATGATATATAAGGAAATTACGTTCCAGTACCAAAATATGTTGACACTATTAAGAGGTGTATTACCTCTTATCAGGTTAGTGCGCTAACATTTTAGAAAATCAGGTTAGATGATAGATGAACGCTAGCCGGTCTGCAATAAAAATACTGATTTCGTCGTTCAATTTATTTTATGATTTCTGTATTCATTATTTTCTAAAATAAAAGAAAAATAACCATATTTTTCAAAAGATTTATTTTGTTGTACCTATGATAACAACGCTCTCTTGAGTTGTCATATTACAAAAAAGTGGTCTACAGTTCTGATGTTTTTGAAATGAATGGTACTCATTTTTCGATTTTAATTATTACTTGGTAACATTTAGAGTTTGTCTTGTAATTCGATATATAGTAAAATTGAGGTTAAAAATAACTAATACTTTGTTCTCTGGAATTGAGGATATTTTTATATATATTTTTAATGCCTTTTTATGGGATCTAAAAAATAAAAGGTATGAATCTTGAATTCGATTACGTTATATTTTAATACGAACCTGATCAGGACGACTGTCAGAGTCGGAGGTAGTGGGTGGTGGTGATCTGGGCGGTGGTGCGGCTCTGTTGAGGTCTTCATGTAGAGCATCAAGCAACCACGCCAGTAACTCTTGAGCGTCATGTTGTCCCCCACCAGCCAACGCACGTGCGTGTCTTGATACGCACCAACGAACGCGTAATGGTGCTACTGAACGTGCACTACAGGACCATACCTAGTTTGGAAAAATACGAGTATTTAAGCTGCGCTTTTCACACAAATAGTAGCGGGTCATTGCCATCTATATGACTCTGAGCCGCAAATTGGACGTAAATAGCTGCTGGACAACATGTGAAGCACTAGCACTGGTGATGTGCATACTCAAGTTAAATTCACAGATTAAAATATAAAACACAAAACGACAAGAAATTTTTAACAAAGTCAGTAAAAACAAATTAATGTTTTATTAGAGCAAATAAACTAAACCTGTTCTTATCACTAACCTCTTTGCAGAGTTCTCCGTAGCGCACTGCTAATACGCCTTTAGTACCGAGAGGGTTGCTGGTGTTTACTTCGTACATATGCATTCCCGAATTAAAGTACTGGGTAAGTGGACCAGTGTTCCATACCTAAAAGAAAAGGTATTAATTAAGAAACACAATACATACCAAATCGTAATGCCCTACCATAAAATACTCGGCCCAAAGTATCTAAATGTTACGCGTTATCCAAACGGGGGTAACAAAAGACCCCAGTTCATTTGTATGCAAATCTGCAATGTGCGTTCGTGAGGCAACTGAACGAAAACATTGTTATGAGTTTGTCTCGCTCTTTTTTTACGGCAGTACTACGTACGCTTGAGTGTGAGGAAATAATATAGTCACTAGCATACTAAAACAAAACGTGCTACTATTAAGAATGTAAATGTTGTGTAACAAGTACTTGGGTTTTATGTTATTAAATACAAAATTTTTAAATTTACATTTTCAACAATAACAATAAAATGAAAAGTGTGTGCATACACATGACAGAAGTGAAATTTCTTTGGAAATTCAATTTTTATGTCTTGTTTATAGTTATACAAATCTAAAACTTTCGAGACTTAGAGAAAGGGAAAATTAAGATATTTCAGGAATTTAATTGTCATTAAAATATTGAAAGTGTCGTAAACAATAATTTATTAAAATCTCGAATGACCAATTCTAAATAAAAATTCCACGTGTTATTTGTCAATATTAAAGCTACTTAACTTTCAAATTAGCATAAAAAACGCTGCATATCTACGTGATGCTAATCACTCTTTTCATCCGTAAAAAATTTACCCTCACGCGCCTTCAAGAAGTTTCACTACAAAAACTAAAAAGAAATCACTTTTCTAATACTCAATTTATTAAATTAAATCTTCGTCAGGTTAATTAAGGTAATGAAACTAATTGCAATATTTATATACGAAAAATGTAAAATCTTAAACAAGTAATATTTAAAGAAACTGTATTAACATCAGACGTTATCCGCTACAAGTTTGGATAGTGAATGATTAAAAAAAGTATTTTATTGAAATTTAGAACATGACATTTCAAGATACATAGAGAGTGTGAACTAAAAAAAGGTAATTGAAATCGGCTACCCAAATTTAAGTGTATTTTGAGGCAAAGAAAACTTATTTTTACGTCAAATTATTTGTGTTCTTATGATTGCAACTTACGCTTTGAAGTGCTGCATTCATATAGCAGGTGTTGCCGAGATTGTGAAGACCCGTAGCACCTGCCATCTGAGGCGCTGTGAGTGTCTCGCGGCGTTCGGCCCAACGACTGCTACCGGCTCCGCTATTAGCACTGATGGGTAAAGATATAACTTTAAACATTACCTTGGAAGATGGACTAGATGAAGCAAACCAAATCAAATCAAAATATCTTTATTCAAGTAGGCATATTACAGCACTTTTGAATCGTCAATTTTTTTTTTCTCTCCACACTCTGATTCTAATATACGTCTGATGACCGTCCTCAAGAACGGCTTAAAATCTATAGTTACGAGGGTTCCTTCGCGCCCTGATCCGAGAAGAACCCACAACAAACTCAGTCGGTTATTTTTTTTGTTACCATCATTATTACAATATCATATTAGTTTACTATATTTTAATTCAAATTAGAGCAATTCGTTCACTCTCACGCGTTTCTATCGTCTAAGTAATCCTGCAACTTTTAATACAATTTTTCTATCAACATTCTTTTAACAAAGACTTTGAATTTATTAATTGACATCTTTAGAACATTTCATGGGAGTTTATTATAGAAACGTATACAGTTACCCTTAAATGAGTTGTTAATCGTATGCAGCCTACTAGAATTTATAACAAGTTTGTTTTGGTTTCGTAATACATTCAATACAAAAGAGTCAATGTTTTTATGTACGTACAATTAGTTTTCAAAAATATAGGCAGTGAACTGTCATTATGTTAACTGCCTTGAAAAAAGTGTGAGTACTACACTAGCAAAGGGTTAAATTCCCAAAAGGCCAAATTTGTCCTATTTGCTTGGGTAAGAAAAAACCATTTTTATGGATTTATGAAACCATAAGGCAGAAAAGATGGTTTTAATGATGGTGGGGTAGGATTTCTTCTGCTAAAAGAATGTCACAAGCATGAGAGGGAGAATCCAATAGAAACTCCATGTCAACGCCGAAGGAGGCGGGTTACTAGGCGGAGCATGTCTGCGCACCTGCTCCAGCCTCCGTTAATCATCAGACAGACTCATCCAGCGCACCAGAAAGTGATTTGCAAGTTGATCCTCTGGTGGTGTCCCATTAACTTGAAAGGAATTAATATGCCTCTTAAATTTCATCATTATCATCAGGAACAGTAATTTGTTGTAACTCCCACCATCCGCGAATTATACAAGCCAGAAAACACAGCTCCCTAAATTGGACTTGCTGGGAATTGAACTCGGAATATTTATAAAGCGAGTACTCGCATCGTTACGCCGGCGAATCAAAGGTCGTGCATGATGTGTTGACGCATTTCTAAATTTTTTTGTTTTATTAAATATATATACATATAAGGCTTTACCTTTTATTTCAACCTATTCCAACCTTAATGTATTGTATCGAAAATACTAACTGGCTAGTGTAACTTGATTGACATTATCGAGTTACTCACCCCAATGCACCTATCTCCTCAGGCCAAGTGAGATCAGGATTACGAACTTCTAGGAGAAGTCGTGTACGCTCATCAAGCCGCAGACCTTGCAACGTTGGACGTTCGTCATCCAATAAAAGGGCTGCACTTCCACAACCACTTCCAGCGTTATTACCAAGTGCCCATAAACGAACATCTTCGCGCGCTAGGCCCAAAGCACCACATAGAAACTCTGTCACCTGACACAAACAAGAAATAGAAAAATACTAAATTTCTACTTTATATATATACTCGTATGTATAATGTGGACTGATATAAGATTGAATTTAGTATCGCCCTCTACCTCGAAATTCTTAAACTCATTATATCGGAAATAAACTTTAAAATCAGCTTTCAGTGTGTTATATCACTTTAAAATTACATCTAATTTTAAAGTGATATAACACATCGCCATCATAGCCATTTAGGAGTACAATTGTGATACGAAACAAGTTGTTATTCAATAATTAATATTTCATAATGCTGTAACCACAATTGTCACCCACTAAAAATTAAAAAAAATTGGACTTAAGTGGATATGTATAAAGTATTTTATGGTGTTTACTAAAGAATTCAGTAATTAGAAAGTTATTGAATTTAAAGCTACTTTGAAATTCTCTCACCTGCTTGACAGTAGCGAGCCGAGAGAAAGCCGCTGTATAAGCCAGTTGCCTTTCTGGTGGCGATGGAGCACAAAGTGCACCTCCCATACCTCCCACGCCTGCTCCCCCCATAGCGCCTATTGAGCTAAGTGAAGATGTTCCTGCAACAATTCCAATATACAAAAAGGAGTTCCTGTGGCATCTTACACAAATCTTCTTAAACGTAAAAAAAAATATATTTCATAAATCGTATTAACACCAAGAGTCATCACTAAAAATAAAAAAGTATTTTACAGAAAGATGAGAAAATTACAATGTCTACGTATCTCTTAGGACCGGCCTACCCTCAAATAACAACCCAGACATATTTCCAGGACCACGATGATCCTTTTAGCCGGACATTTTTTTGCATTTCATATTGCTATTTTATAGTTAACGGTTATAAGATATAAAATCATTAATGACAGCTAACTGTATTTGAATTTCACAAAGAATTTTATAATTTATAAAATTCTTTGTATATAATATTGATAACATGAACTGTTAATATATTCGTAATTCATATTAGATACATACCTTGTGGACTGGGGACGTGTCGTAATATCTTCAACTGTAACGGGTAAAGCTCTAACTCCACGTCCGAATTCGGAGGTCTTATAACCTGATAACAAATTAATTTCCGATCTAAGACAAAATTCATTACTTATACACAATATAACATAAATTAATTTATATATGGAATGACATTTTTTTATTATAAGTTAACTAGATATAAAATAATGTTGCTAGCTGGTATCGACGTAAGCCCCGATTCCTTGAGAATATGGACAAACTCTTCTCATGAGGGTCTTTATCGCGACAGATTTTAAAATTTTAAGTCAATACGAATAGTTTTGTGAATACGATGAGTCAGTGAGTTTTTGCTTCTTGTATACATTTCTACATGCATAAATACGCACACACAAGTACACAAATACATACACGTACCCACGTATGCACACCCAAGTAAGCTCGCGCACTTGCACTCACGCACGGGCAGGCAGAAGATGCAGGGACCGTCTTTAGTATACAAAAGGTCTCACCTGTCTGGGTAGGGGATCAGGCGCGCCGTACCATAAGGCGAGCGCACGCCAAAGCGCATCTGGCACCAGCTCGAAGTCCCTGTGTTGTGCCAATGTGACATCACGACGCAGGTGTCCACCCTCACCAGTTAGCGTCCGAGCAGGTGCAACCCCAGGTGCTAACAATCGAGAATTATCCACGGCTCCTGGGTGCGGGGGCCCACGGCCTATACCACTGCTAACACCACTACTACCGCCGGCGCTGCCCAACGACGTACTCTCCGCTCGCCATAGCAAGGAACCCATGGATTCTGTAAGTAAGTAAATAGCAGCCCATTAACGTCTAACTGCTGGGTACAGGCCTCCTCGCTCATAGAAGAGAGAGGGTTTTTGGAGCATAGACCAACCATGCTGCTCCAACGTGGGTTGGCAGGTATAGTACATAAGTGCACTCTCTATTCCTTTACTCTAATAGTCCGATGTGACGGTAATCCGATACGACCAGAGAGAAATCAGGTGCAGGATCGACAGATTAACGTGCTTTCCGAGGCACGGGGTGGAACACACCGCCAACTTCACAACGATTTTTAAATTCACTTGACCCCGGATTCCACTCAAGACCTCATGTCTGTAGCCGAACATGCTGACCACTAGACCAATGAGGCAGACAATGGATTCTGTAATATATATTTAATCGAGAAGTACCCATGAAACGTTTTGCTTATGCAATTGTGACCTAAAAAAGCGTCATCTAGTGAAAATTCTCAAAAATACATCATGTTTTATTAAGTATTACGAAATGTACGGGCTATACTCCACATATTCCACATCTGATACTTACATGTTTACTATCAATTAGGACATATTAGTAAAACTTACAAACATATTTAGGGTGGTGACAAATGTTTCAAAAAAATCTTGCCAGTCATTTCTTTAAATTAGACAATACTGATTTAGAAGGATTACTTTACACTATATTGTTTCAGGATTGTCAAATGAAACAATAGTTATTTTCAAGTAATCGAAATATGTAAACCATTAGTTTGAGAACATTGTATATATATTTGGAACATATATTTAATATTATTATTTTGGAAAAAAATATCGAAATGCTCAGAATCATTTCAGTGAACGTTTAATATAGAACAATGAGACCGATTTGTGTGAAATATCATACCAAAAGAACCATGAGGATAAAGCCACTTACCAGTAGAATTGGTGGTGAAGCTGTCATCACAAACAACTGCATCGTCCAGATGAGCACGAGTGGCTCGGCAGCAAGAGTGTGGTGGTGCTGAAGCATATAGTAGCCAAGCACTCCACCACTCAGCCGAAACCAGGTACCAAAACTGACCTACTGCCAGCCCTCGGCATGTCTCTCGCCGTACCCAACCCAATACTAGAAGAGAAAGTTGACAATATTACATTATTAGGATACTCCAATCGCTAGAAGACAGCCAAAAAATCTGCACATATTGGCTGGAAAAGGAGGGGTCAAAGGCGAACAAACCACAGGGTCCATCACATGTTGTTGTTATTCCTATTTTATTACTCTAGAAACTCCGAGAATAGAGAGATGTGGAAATAGGACATCCAAAACCATGGTGATGGTAAAAAATAACCTATTAGATGAGAGGTTGTCTGACCAGAAATTGTCTGTAAACGGGACATTGACAACTGATTGCTCTTGTGATTTTACATCTATAGAGATATAAAGAATTCAGAAGATTTTATCAGAAGCTTAAATGTAAACAATTAGGAAGAGTAAAAGATACAAGGGACAATTTGGTAAGGAATCTAGATATCAAAATTGGCCCATTTAATAAGGCTTAGAGGATCTTACTCCGTCGTTTCGTTATTAGAAAACTATAGCGTACAACAGGTGAAACGCTATAGGGATTTATGTAAAGTCAAAAGCATTTAGTCTCCAAATTCCATTTGGAGAACGATATTACAGAATCGACTCCTATGTGTGTGTTGTAAAATATTGACAGTAAAATATTTCTTTTGATCATTGAACAAATTATATAAACACAATTATAAGACATTACAAAATATAAAAATGTGTTACTTAACAATTTATTGTTTATACGACTCACGGGTTGTATCTTATACATTGGTCATGTAGAGGAATAGGGAAAAAAACAAATATTATCAGCATACTTAACACACTTTGCAACTTTGTAATGAGTATAATTGCTATTACGACGATTATATTATCAGGACTGTCAATTTCTCTTCAGAATTTAATGCGAACTTTAATAAGTATAGTTTTTATTTAACGTTGCTTGCAAACTAATTTGAAATTCTTGAATGAAATGTAATGAATGAGAAAGATGATGAACTTTTTAATAAAGATTTCATAAATGATCTGAGCATATTTTTAAGCAACTAAGTAGAGTTAGACTTATGCCTGATTGAATGCATTTGAATTGCATTGAATCGACGGATTTTGGCAATTACTACAGACATCAGAAATGGTTGTAGTGCACAAAAATTCATTGTTAGTAGACCAGAAATAATGAGAAAATTATTAGAAGCAATTGACTTGAGCAAAACTTCCGTTTGACTGATTTCAACTCAATTGCCTTCGTTCGAGGATTTCTGCGATTACTATGAACGTTTATAGTAGAAATATATCTTTTGTAGCTGACAAGAAATTATCAGAAAATGGATAACTCTTAGTTCACATGCTTAAACCTTTCATTCAACGATATGAAAAAAAGAATGAAAGAAGACGGACCCAATGCACGTTCATTATATCACATCAAAATCATAAAATTAAAAATAAGAAATAAAATATTATTGGATTATTGCATTATAACAAATATTGAAATTATGTACATCTGCAAACACCTAAATTATACATTATTTTCTTCTAAATCATGTAATTGAGACATCGGCAAAATCCCAGGTAAATGCGAAGATAATACAGTGCATTATTAAAAGCAGTTTATTACGTATCATAATAGGACGTTATCTATGACACAATGCCGCGTTACACTTGACACGGATTACTTACATGTTTATTAAGGAAATTTTATTATCTATATAAAATATAAGGCTTTACAACATTAGCATAAGCGGCAGACGTTGCCTTGTCAATGCTACAATAAATTTTATGCGCCGAGTCATGTGAAAGTTGCAAAATAGAATGCAAAGTTTAATTACATTTTTTTAAATACAGATTTTATTATGAATAAGGAAGCTATAATACAATAACGATTTACGGAAGCCATTTTAAAAATGACAATGTTGTAACTTTCTTTACTGTGTATTATGTATTTAATATGATAACCTTCCTTGAACAAAATTAATTTCACTTTCTTAATTGTCAATAACATTGGCTATGTCACCTTTATACATATCCCAGTGAAAGTAATTTGGTCAACCTTATATATGAAATAAACAACAACTTTTTCTTAATTAACATAAAGACGAAGAGGAAGCTCTTATTATTTATAATACGTAACTTAAAATGTTACAACCGCAGATTAAGATAACGATTCGCAGTCTATTGTAAATAAAGCTAAGGAAAACAGGATATAAGCTAGAATGTCAAATAATATCAGTAAGACGAATTTGGTATTGAGAAATAAGTTAAGCCCAATATAAAAATAAATGGCGAAAATCTAGATATTAAAACTGTGAAAGCAATTCACCTTGCAAGGGATCAAGGGAAGGCCTAAATAAACTTAACGGCCAACCTTCAGAAATGAAGAAGTACACGAATAAACTTTGAAAACAACTTTAAATTTTACGCTTATAACCACCTTGAGCTTGAAAAATGAAATTCGTTATAACGTATGATAATTGATACTTATAAATAAAAAGGCTGTATGAAATAATTTGAATTCCTGCCGGTTTATGCACTCTGAAATATTTGGATTGTGCCGAGTCATTCAAAGGTTTGCATTAAATTATAAAAGCAAATTTGAATTGCTAAACCTGCGTATAGTCGTAAGTGCATTTATTTATGTCAGAAATACCGATATTGGAACATATAAGATTATCCACAATTTGGCCAATTTTGTATCTAAACACACAGAATCTTCGAAAAAAGAGATGAGCCATTATTGTATAAGACTAATCTAAAGTGATAAGGCTGAGATAAGCAAATAAATGATGCTGCAGGTTTTTATTTTACCGGCCTATTATCTCACCTTTATTGGCTAAAGGTCTCCCAATTCTTAGAAAGGGGGGCTTTAAGAGCCACCACACTTGCTCTATTGCGCGTTGGCATGCTACACATACCCCACTGAATTGCTCTCGGGTTATTTTACACGAAAAAGCAATAATGAATTACCAGGTTTATAGTTTAGTCAGGGGGTAATTAGCCACGGCATCAACCCCCCACCAGTTCCGATCTGAACAATTTAAAGATTATTTTCCAAATACTATATTTCGGGCATTAAAATTGGCACCACTGGCAAAAAGACAATAAATTTACTCATATATAGACGATTACGTTACGCAAGAACTTTTTAATATTTCGATATGCTTGCAATTAAATGAGATACAGATGTCATAAGCAGGAAAAATACAGATGATTAAAAATTTATAAGTGTACACGAGTATACTGCACTCATCAATTGAAAGAACATTGGACTTGCGCTGTAATGGGTACAAATGATATCGATATAAATTAAATGCATCACATTTAACTAGGTCGTCCCTTTAGAGATCAACAGCACAAATAACATAGTAAATATTTTTTTAATGAATTCAGTTAGCTTATTTTAACTGACGAATAACAAACCATGAAATTAGAGAAATGCATATTTTACTCCGTAGACTACAATTTCGTCTTTTTCCGTATTTCATGCCAACATTTTGTGAGTAGTTATGTTAAGCAAATAGAATGAAAGATAGACAGTGTAATAAAACGCTGCCTATCTTTCATTCTATTTGATTGACATTTATGCTACCACGTACTTATTTTAGAGCAATTTCTTCATACATGATTGTTACATACTTTAACCGTTTACGCAATGCCAGCAATGAAATCTCAAAAGGACTATTTTCCTAAAAAAAAAAATTGCAACATTTTCAATTAATTCTCCCTTCATATTGGTCCCTAACCTGCCTCAACATAAATATACTATCAACTCAATAATAAGGCAACAATAAAATAAATATTTGAACCAAACCATTAGTCCTAAGCTAAATACTTTAAAAAAAACTTCATCTTTATAATTTATACATATAAAAATTTTGTTAGTATTTGACCGCCATAATCAGTCTAGTAGACTGATTCTGAGGATTTTTTTATTATGATGTTTTTGCTCCAACTCTATAGTATAGCTTTTGGTGCAGCCACACTGCTGTTTATAAACATTTTCAAATGTTAGAAATTGTTAGATATTTTCTAAGTGCTCCTACACTGATAGAAATGTTTACAAACATTTATAACACTTGAAAATATGGCATCGACTCGCAGTTCAATAACTTTTTCATTTAGAAATGTTTACTATGAAATATGAAAATATTTATTAACATTGTGATCAATTGTTTGTTCGAAAATGTTTATTGATGTCGATAAACATTTTTAAACAGCAGAGTGGCAGCAGCACCATTTCATATTAATGTGTAATATCATTTTTTTTTAAATCTAGACATTGTTAAGTATGACTTGTACTGTCAAATAAAACAAAAAACTTAAGTGTATGAGTCAGCTGTTAATGACATACATTATACACTTACCGATATCCCTTTCGCGATGTCTGCACTGTGGACGTAATCCTAACACTACATGGCACACATCAAATAACAGTTCAAGAAACGGCGATACCAGCGCTTCTGCTACTTCTACACTCCATATGAGGAACTCTTCTAACCGCAATGCCATTTCAGCTCCAATTATTCCCTCCTCTTCTTTTGGTGTTTCCTGTACCTGTATGATTTTGAAATAAAAACTTCATTACACGCGCTTTGCACTTTATTATCTGTGTATTGAATGAGATTAAACTGAAACGCTAGGCTATGTAACGCTCGTACGAGTAAAGTCGGCTCTCGTCGACTAAGGGAGCGAGAGAAGTATATATAGTCTACGCGTTACTGCTATATTTTAATTCTATGTTTAACATAACATTAATAACAATGCATTACAGAACATAATTAAAAATCTAATTACAATTATATTTAGTATAGTCTTACTTTATATATATACGACAAATATAGATGATGAAGTTTTCATTTTATTAATTACTAACCAGCTATAGCCGTTCTCTTCATAGGCGATAGTAATATTGGCTAGCTAGATAACTGATGTTATTAGCAATATTTTTATGTTGATGTTATATTGCATATTTTTAGATAAAATAATCCTTTTGTAGCACTTTTTGCAAGGATATCAAAATGTGCCACAGCTAAATGTAGCCGGGTTTGTATGTGTTAATTAGTAAATGCTACAGTGAACACGATACCGTCGAGAAAAATTAATATTCAATTTTTATTACGCGATGTTAAAATTTTGCTGTTCCAGTGAGATAGTTCGACAAAAAAAATACAAAAAAACACTATAATTTAGATATACAATATTATGTAATAAATTTTATAAATTTCGAGTCTTGTGGACGTGAACGGAAGTTGGATTTTTATAAAAAAAAAAACTAGCCGATTTGTGTAGCTTCGTATCACAATTAAAGAAGGAAGTAGGAGGATGAAATATTCTTGACCTATCTCTGGCCTACCAAAGATACGCAAAAAATTTATAAAAGTCGCATCGAAAGAAATCGAGAATAAACACTGTGACACGAGATTTTTTATATATAGATAGACAAAATTAAAAGTAACAGATAGAGATCCACTCCCGAGACGCTATACTTTTTTGTTTCCCAATTATCTAGCAGAACCGTTTCTGTTGAAAAATAGGACGATGACATTACCAAGTTTTATATTTTACATTTTGGCGAGTTTAATTTAATATGAATCATCTTTCCAAAAATAGTGTTGGATATTTGCAAAGTCCTATTGTAATTAATACTGAATGCATGCATAATTTGTAATTGAGTGATAATTCAATTGATGTTACCTCACTCAAAATCACAATATCTTCGTTCGTAGAACCCAATCGAAACATGGGTTTCCTTTCTTCGTTGGGCATTGTTATAAGTTTCTCCTTCAAATTGAGTAAAATAACTTCCGGGTCGAAATATTTCTCGCTCTCAGAGTCTCCATCTGAAGGCGTGGAACTCCTTGAGCCCTGATTTTTTAGGGCTTCGTTCGCCACTGTGCAGAGTATTCCCACCATGTCAATGAGTTCCTTTTTATTAAGGATGCCATCTCGGTCAAGGTCGAATATCTTGAAGCAGACTGTATCAATGAGGAAAATAAATAAATAATTAGTTCCTTCCGCTTTCATTAGAAGTAAAAACTATGGAAGTCAAATTTAGAAAAACATGTCTTATTTTTTTATTTCAATTGGAATAAAGATTGTCTCGCTGAGTGCCAGTTTAGTTTTGTTTGCTTGAGGCTACCGAATATCTGGCCGAATCTAGCTGATAACGAACGACAGACTACAGGTGAACTGTTAAGGTATGAAACCATTAAAGTTCACATATGACAACAGATTAAGTTATTAATGTATGTCTACGTTATGGTATATAGGTATTACTTAAGACAATATACACAAAATTATTAAAAAACATCTATTCTTAAACTATCCTCCTTTATTTCAATAAAGCGCTAATATGTAGGCAAATTATAATCTGTAGTAAATTAATGATTATCATTAATAAATGAATAACATTATTGTCGTCCTAATCTCGTCAGCGACCTATTTTATAAAATGATTAGTCGTCTGCGCGGGTGAAAGGATATAGTGCAAAATTGAGTTTCGACGTTAAAGAATAAAGTATAAAAACCTGTTTTTGTAAGACAGTTCTCCAGAAAAAAAAATTATTACTGTAGTCATTTTTATTAATGATATGTTTTTTTAAGCATCTTGTTTGAAAAACTATGAGATTTAAAAGTAAACACTGGCCTACGTTGATAAATTAGGTTATATAATCATTAAAATTACAAGAACTTCAAAATGTCTGTAGTGCAAGTTGATCATTTAAACGGAGCTGATTTCTTCAAACGTTTTTTGCATACAGGCTACTGTTACCGAGATTTGTATAGGTCTATCTACCTCTTGATATGGTTTAAGACGATAATGCGGTAATCTGGTAAATAATAAATTAACCTTAATGATTTCACTGCATCGAACAGGAATGGAAATTTTTATATTTGCATTCTAAGAAGGGCAGAATTTAGGGATTTTTCAAAAAGTTGAAGACGTCACTATGTAGCCATTTTTAAGCAAAACACTATTATTTCAATTTCTAAAGAAGCTTTATGTTCCTCAAACTTATGGTACGTAGCAAACACAAAGCAAAGCAACAATACAAACGATGTTGAGTTATATAATCTTTCGTTATATCTGTAATAAATACTAGAATTCTTTATAACACGCAATAAATAAATTTAAGTATTGCCATAGACTAAAAATATCGATTATCTGATGCAATATAGCCGTGCATTTTCCAATGTGACGTCAGTGTGTATTAACAAGTTTGCTCTGTCTTATTACTGTTACGTAAGACATCCTAAGAAACAATTATCACAATGAAATTGTAAACTATTTCTCGTTACGCGAGGTGCTTGCATACTGTAAATACCTACCTTGGCCTATTTTATTAGCTGATTAATACAACGTATGTGTAATGTTTATCAAGTATGGTTAGATTTTTGCAGTTTATAGAATAAATGTTAATAGAAAAAATGCAAGTACCTATATGATATTTCTCATGTAAAGTAATTCCCATTGCCATATGGATAGGACAACAAGAAATGGTACAAAAATATTTGTTTTATCTTTTAAAAAGAGCAGATCATCACAGCAGATATACAGATAATTTTTGAAACAACCATTTATTTTATTAGATTTTATTGGGGCATTATTATAGGGGAGAGTATTTAAGATTTCTTAAAAAGTTGAAATTCCTATTATTAATACAATTTTCAATCGTTAAAATAATACAGTTCATTCATCCACTCAAGTATTAATTTTCAAATATTAATTAACAAATTAAAGTTCGCTTCCGAAAAATTGTACGCCGATATCTATGAAAAGCTCAAGTAATAGGTTTCTTTCTATATTATCAGTTTTAAGAAGTTCGTGCCCTTTTCATACAATTTGTTTTTAGTAAACTCAAATATCTGAACATCACAAATTGAAAAAAAATTAAAATAATTCTTCGATCGCCTGATTCTTGAACTATTTGTCAACTTACCGATAATCGAATAAAAATCCTAATGGCTATTATCCACAAGAGATAACATGTGAAATAGCTATAAAAAGGTATCGGACGTCAATTGGGCGACAATGCAAATCCCCTATCGGCATATTAATTGACATTGTATTGAATTGGGAGCACCGATAACGTAGATAGTCTATCAATAGCTAGAATCGACCTAGATGGCGCAATGATGCAAGTTAATCAGTTCATAAAGAACGGTGCCCGGTTTCTATAAACTCATATTGGGACTTTCGAGATCATAGATGTTAAAATCCGTCATGACAAGTAGGTGACATAATCGGACTCACTTGCGCAAAGGTATGATTTCATCTGATGATACTCTCTAAGATGGTATTGTGATGACCTGGCAAGGAATAATTTATAATTTTGTGGTTACTACACATGGTACCGGAAAAGATTTTTGTAGGTAGAGTGGGGACGTGGCCGCACCTTTCCACCAGACCAGACCTAGAATAATTAGAAAATACTATTTTCCGAATCCCTGCCGGGAATAGGACGTCTGCTGTTGAAGCAAGTATTCGCATTTTCACACCAGCGAGCAAAATCCATGATATGCAGGTACTTCACGCCTGGTACAGGAGAAAGAAAGTTAGTTGTCAATAAAGTCTGTTTACAGGCGATAATTTTACATAAAGATGAAAATTTATAATCTAACATTTATAGCCATTAATAGCTACGCCCGATAAATGCATCATAAGACGAAGGTTTAGCTCGATCGCACCTCTCTATCGCTTGTTCTGCGCTCTCGCTTACACGTTCGGCTCAGGCGGAACTTTACAATAATCCATGCTTTTTGATGTTTACAGCCGCCGTTCACCGATTTATAAAACGTTAATACGTCAAAAATGATGAATTTATGGTAATTCTACTCTTAAGTTTTTGTTATTAGCTGCGTAATGTTTATATTAAAATCTATAGTGTATATAGTTAAGTATATATAGTACGGAATCTTAATCCTGAATGTAACGATTTTATCGATGAAACTATTATAACTTGACATTGCTTTCCTGAACAGTTTTGTTTTTGTAGATCCGATTTTCTTAATATGGACCAGCGACATTTATACTAAACTCCAACCTAATTTGTTCAGTATAACCTGAATTAACTTACAGAATAGCTTTTATCCCAGTGAACAACCTAGGTCTATGACTGTCATCGTTACAAATCATATAGTAATTTTTTTTCTTCCTTTAACATAAATGGCGTTATTTACTCTCTCTCTAGATCCTAAATTTAAATCCTAATTTAAATGTAACCTAAATTTAAAATTCCGTATAATTACCTTGTTAGTTAATTTATTATTGATTTAAGCGTGCTATATTTAGATGTGAAACATATACCTGCGAATGTTCAAGTACATATTAAATAACACTAACTGGCAACGAAAAAAAATTAAAAATAGGTGAAAAAGATCACGATTCAATACCCGACTGAATAATGATTACGTTTGTAACGCCTAATTTAACTCGCATACCTAACTCGAAGTATCGTTGTACATTTATCTCGTGCCTGAGAACGAGAATGATGATTAGGCAATTAAGTAATTTAAATAACGATCTTTATACCTACCATCATTTACGCAATGTACACAGCAAATTGTGGCAAGTTTAATAATTTTCTTTATTAAAATTTTATGATTATCTCGTGTCACCCTTAAGTTTTAAAAATATTTGAACTTGATTGGGTAAACAGAAAAAAGGGGGTTTTTTTAACAATTGAAAATTGAATACTAGTTGCCACAATGTGTTACAAAAAAATTATCGAAAATAAACACTGCGACCAGAGATATTTATACATTAGATATATGAATATGAACAGCATAAAATAACAGTAGGAATTAAATAAATACAGTTGCGCTTCGTTCATCTTTGACAACCTCGATGGCGCACAAGTGCGAGTACTCGCTATGCTAGCCGAAGTATAATAGCATTTTCTAATTAGTCTACGCAGGAGATTGTGTTCCAGTACAATACTGTGTAGACACCATAGGAGGTATATCACTTCTTACCAGATTAGACTGTATCACCACTTACCGTCAAGTGTAATCACAGTCAAGAGCTAACTTGTCAGTAATTTAAAAAATAACCTTGTTTGCTCATGCGCCATGTGTACATTATCAAAATACGAACGAACCTTTAATTCTTCAAACCGACTGCAAAACAGAAAGATAATCTAATTCTGATGAAATTTTCCACCATGTGTAATTTGGTCTAACTTTAGGCATAGGATGGGATTTATTTTAAATTATAACAAAACCGAAAGATTTTGTCCCGTATGAACTCTAAAACAGCTTGATCTATCTAAATGCAATTGTTATAATGAAGCAAGAAGACGTGTTTATTCCTAGTAATATTAAAAGTGGAATAATTTGTAGGTTTGTTCCTTCGTCGTCGTCGTCGACGTCGCCGCTTCAACCGATGGACGTCCACTGCTGGACATAGGTCTCACGTAATGACCTCCACAAAGTCCATCGGTCCTTCGGACTATGTGCCCCGCCTATTGCCACTTCAGGTTTGCGATTCGTAGAACTATGTCGGTGACTTTGGTCCTACTACGGATCTCTTCATTTCTAATTCGATCACGTAGAGAAACTTCGAGCACAGCCCTCTGCATCGCAAGCTGAGTGACTATGAGCTTCCGCATGAGGCCCATAGTCAGCGACCACGTCTTAGAACCGTAGGTCATCACTGGCAACACGCACTGTTCCAAGATTTTGGTCTTCAGGCACTGAGAATTATTGGACGAAAATATCTGGCGTAGTTTCCCGAACGCTGCCCAACCGAGTTGGATTCGGCGGTTGACCTCTTTCTCGAAATTGGACTTACCTAGCTGGACTATACGTCCCAGGTATGTGTACTCGTCTACCATTTCGAGAGCTAATTTCTCAACGATGATAGGGTGTGGCGGTACATGGATATTAGACATAATTTTCGTTTTATCCATGTTCATTCAGGCCCACCTGTTGAGAAACTCTGCTGAGGTCATCGAGCATGGTTTGTTCCTTGATCACGTTAAAACGGTTTAAAGGAGGGTATAGGTTATTCATTTATATGATTTTTTACCCTTAGAAGTACCGAGAATATGTCAGCAAAAGAGTCTATGTTATTATATGCAGACTACATTGTTGTATGTGATTCTTAGTAATGTTAATAACACATTTCCTTTGTTAAAAACAATAGCTTACCTTATTTACTTCAATTTAGCGATGACGTACCTTGCAATTTTTATTCAAATTAAGATAAAAAGAATATTTACTACTCAAACAACAAAAGTCGTGTTGTTTACTATAAACAAACATACTGCTTTACTAGAATTCATAAGTAGTTCCAGTGTATGTTATAAATTTCTTAGAGGTTTATCTATCTATCTATCTATCTATATATATATATATAAGCTAAGGTCAGCTAAGAACGGATTTTACAAAATTCCACCTCCCCAAAAAAATCATTCCACGCAGACGAAGTCGCGGGTCCAGCTAATATTTAACAAAGAAGAGGTAGACTTTTTATTCTTTTTATATTCTGAATTGTCCAAGTCTCCTAATATTTACATTCAAAATTATTCATTACACGTAAATAAAATTAAAAGCGCGTGTCTACAAAGTACACATGTCATAAATGAAACTTCTTTGGCAAACTGATTTTTAAGTCTTGTTTATATTTATACAAATCGAAAACTGTAGATTGCCGAAACTTAGAGGAAGGAAAAGAGGAAGATATGTTAGGAATTTAATTGTCATTAAAATATGCAGTGTCGAAAATTAATACAAACAATTTATTGAAATCTCAAATGACGAATTGTAAATAAAAATGCCACGTGTTTTTGTCAATATTACAAATTATTAATTAAATTTTCTTTTTGAATGAGAATTTATTAAATATTTTTATTCTATATTTTATGAAAAATAGTATAATAAATGATTAAATGACGAGTGGCAAATTGAAATGCCAAATGTTATTTGTAAATATTAAAACTACTTAACCTTAAAACGAATTAGCATAAAAAACGCTGCACATCTTCGTGACGTTTCATCCGTAAAAACTTTACCCCCATTCGCCTAAAGAACATTCATTAAAAAAAATACAGTTATCTTTAGAAGCGTGTGTAATACCTATTATGACGTACACAATTTTAAATAGATAGATATATTCAAGTTATCAATAACGTTATCTTTTTAAACTATTATAAAGAATCAATGTCTTCATTTTTGGAATTAGAAGTAATTCTGATTTAATTAATGGTTTTCCTATTGATTTGTGCTCGTAACGGATCTACGTGGTAAATTTCTGGATGATGAATTGGTCTGGTATTGATATTTTAATTGCTTCGCAACGGTTATCTATTAGATTACAAATTATGTAAAGCAATTAAAGATTTGTCAATCAGGGATTTGCTAGTCGGCGGATTAAGAATGTGCAAGGCCCTTAAATAATATTAAGCATATGGCTGGGATAGGAAACAAATTATTAAAACATTTTATAAGTTTATTTAATCTATCATGAAAATACAATTTCCTATATTTACCTTATCGGAAATCGTATCGCAGTACCTTCTAACAAAGGGCATATTTTGATGACAAGTTAGCGCTTAATTGTAATATTACCTAGTGGTGAGTGTTGATACATTCTAAGGTTGTTACCTTCTAATCCCTAATCTGTTAAGTAGTGATTCTCTTTATTTTTTTTAGCTTTCCACACAAATTCATATCTTCTATCAGTCTATACCTACACAAATTAGAAAGTACAATTTCTTATATGTATGTGCATGGAAAGGGACCTAGGACTTCTTCTAACAAAGCAGGTACTCTTACCATTTCCCGTATGAAGCTACCTAAGGAGGACTATAACCAATAAGGGTTCCGATTAACCAACACACCGATGTGGCTCGTAATAGTGTTAGAATATTTGCTTGCTTCCCAATGAAAAAAAACAAAAAGTTTTACAAATATATGGCCGTGATTTATCTCAAGGAAATTATTTGTTTCGCAACGTAAACAATTCACCTATCTGTATATACGAGTAATATACAACTTTACTGAAATAATTTATACGATGTTTAAAAATAAATCAAAGAACGTATAATTGAACTGCATTAATCAAAAATTCTCGGTTACTACTGGCAAAGTGCTGTATCATTCAACATCTGCGTCACATAATCCTTAGACAATCATTTATTTCTACTGATAACAGGTATTTGCTTGACCGTAGTCCTATCCAAGTCAAGATTTAAAGTCAGATTACATATTCTAAGATGTAATCTGACTTTAAATTCAGAAGTACAGTGTACAATAAATAATATTTATTCACTCAAGTTCCAACATTTTTTTTATATATATTATTAAGGATTGAAAATTTTAACAAGATATATATTGGGAGTATTATAGTAGAAATTGAAACACCATTGTATATATATGTTTTCAGATCAAATGTGGATATATTTTTAGTTACATAAACAGGACATTTGTTAAGAATTATTCAAAAATATTATATATTATTTACTGCTAATAGTTTATCGCTTGACTGTGATCTCACCTGATAGTAAGTGATGATACACTGAAACTTCATGTTGAGGAAGGATTTTTCAAACTTCCTTTAAAATTATAAATTCCTCCCTATATATAGATTTTTATAATAAACAAGGGCACTGGGAAAATTCTACCTACATTCAGAGTAAAAAATCCCCTATCCTATGTATAAAATTCATTCATTTATGCAAGTTACCTTTGTGAGTACTTTGATGTTAACCCTAAACATTTGTCATCATTGAATGACTAATTGGTTATCGTGAAACAAAAGAAACTATTGAAATTAAAATATGATACTTGAAGATAAGGATAGGTAACTGCTAGTATCAGATATTTAATTTTTGTTCGTGTATATAAGATTGAATTCCTCCTAAAGTGCCGGACCGATTTTGATGACATTTGTACATTAAGGTGTAATCTAGAATAGTTCAAGTTGATGATTTTATTTGATAAATGACGGATTTCCCTTATTTACATTGGATTGGGAACTTTTCGTTAGTCTTCTTTCCACGGCTTTTGCTTACAAAAATTTGATACGTGAATTGAATCTTTCTTATATAATTGAAGCTGCAACCAAGCCATTATTAATTATCCCTTTACTAATTATTTTACTCATGTCAAATACATTTTTTTGTTAAGAATCAGCCATATAACTTTGGCTAGCTTGAATGAGACTCGATGAGTTGATAAATGTGGATAATATGAATGTGTGTATGTATCGTACAGTAACCACGTCACTAAAACAATCTACATTTTTTTGTTTTCTTATAACGATAAGATTTATTGTTCCATTGAAGATATTTAGATTATAATCAGCTATATTAGGTTTTTGATAAATCCTATAACTTTCATTAAATACCAAACCGAAGACAGACACGTATTATCTAAGTTTAGCTTGATATTGCAAATGTTAATGTCACCTGACGTCAAACACATTATCAGTAGGTACACAATGATTTGAAAATTCAAATAGTTATTTAATTTGCTCTTAACTTCAATAGGGCTCTAGTCTTTGAACATCAGAAGCAGTGCTATAATTTATTCGACACTAATGTGTCTTGGCAAGCAGATTGTTTAATTCCCACTATTAGTTCTCACTCCTCTGTATATATCTTATACTTTTACTTATATATATAATTTTCATTAACACAATTCTTCTTTATGAGCATCGGTCAAAAACTTTTCTTTCATAAATATTATGAGGATATCTGTACAGGTCATAAATGTAATGAGTATGTTGGTGCGGGCCATATACAAAAGTTAATCAAGCTCATAAGTTGATTTTTTTATGAATAGAAATTTAGTGGTGCCTGCCCAGGGTACAAACTCGCGATTTCTCTGAACGAGAATCCATTCGTCTCACCACTAGGCCATCGTGGCTTTTCGATTAAAAAGGCAATAGAATCTCGAAAATTTTCTACATTGTTTCTAAAAATATAAATGTCTTCAAAATAATAAATTTATACTAATGCTCATAAATATTTAGATGTTTGCTATTGCCTTTGCCCCGTTATATAAAAACGGCTTTACCTATTTCGACGGAAATTTCTCTAATAATATTAATATTTCAACCGGTAATAAACCGGTAACAATATAAATATTATCAAATTAAACCAAGTGATCGAGTTTGTTAGTATCTCTGAATATATTTAATTTTCATTTAATGAAGCTAAAGGAAAGAAACAAAACCAGTGGAAAAAACTCGTCTAATTTAAATATGATGACGTACAATAATCAACTTTGGCATACATTTGAAATAATATTAATATATTTATAACAGTTGCGTTAATGTTGAGATATATTATTTAACTTGAGAAATAAATAAAATATCACAAATCGCGTCGTGTTACCTATTCACTTATTCCAAGTGGACCGGTGTACCATGTTCAATACCATACAATTTTACTGTACTTACATTTCAGCCTTTCGGTAGTTGGTCCCCTGCAAGCCGCACTTAATCCACAACAAAGCTCCTTAAAGTCTATGTGGCCATCTCTATTTTCATCAAATGCGAGAAATGTGCCTTCGAAAGCGGCACGTGGAAGTGGTGGTGAAAGAAGCCCTCGCATGCTGGTCGCATCTAACTCTCCAGTTGGAGCAGCATTGCGAAGGGACCAGAAACATTTTTCTAACTCTATTATATCCTGTAAAACAAAAACGTTTCATCACAAACTCCCAACGCTGTAATGCAATAAAACCACACAAAATACGTTTAAAAGCGAAAGAAATCGTTTAAGCTTTTAATAGATGACGCTGTACAACTTTTCTTGAAGTTGATCAATAAATGGATTTAAAAAAAACAGTATTAATTGTCGTCTCTTAGACATATATGGACTCTTAAGGATCTTATCTTGCATTTTCCAGATAGGCTTGTTTATTTAACCTAGAAGTAACTGGTTTTTCATTTAGGAGCCAAGACCGACCAACATTTCCAACCAATATAGGCGAATGTGTCAACTTCTAATTAATAAATATCTAAGAATTAAACGCCAGGACCAAAGAAATATTTTTTTCTTTAAGATATTCCAAGAATTAATCTATCTAGTATATTAAAACACAGCAACGAATAATTTTAGTCTTTTAATATTATAACGTCATTTTGTCGCATGTATTTCTGATGGAAGAAGAAGTAATTAGGGTTGAAGTCTATAACTGAAATATTTCCTTTCACTGGCTTATTAGGGCATTAGAATGGAAAGAATCCAACTTATGGTTAAAGAAAGTTCTAAGGATTGCAAGGTTCTACTCTTAAACTAATCGAAATGAGTACAAAAAACATTTCCCAGCGTAAAAAAAACAACTTGATTTAGTCATATGTTAATATATGTAAACCAACCAGAGGAAAACCGCGTCAACTTGCCTGCCGTAAATCCCGCTGTTATTATGAATTCAATGCGTAATCTTTAAAGTTACAAAACCACTAGTGGTTAGTTCATTTCCTCAATAAAACTAAGTGTTCAATAAAAATGTATGGGTTTTAATTTCTACCCCAATGTTACAAATAGTTTAGGCATGTAGTTGAAAGTACAATTATTAATGTAATGATTTCTAATATCCGTCGGTTACATATTTCTGTGTCAGAAATGATATGAAAAACATCGTCCCAAGATTATTACGCATCCGCACGCCATAATAATTTTAGAAAAAAACTAATTTTATAGTAGCTGTTCAAATATCTTCTACAATATATCCGAAACAAATTGTACGATACAGTACATTCCTTAGGAGATAGCAGGACATCATAAGCTACTATATTTATTTCACAAAATTGATTCCAGGGCCTCTGTTAGCAAATTATTATAAGTTCAATTAAAATAAAACTAGGCAGAAAAGTACTACTGTATAACCTGGTTTTTACGAGTATAAAATCCTGATTTTTCAGTACTCTTTGCGTATTTGAAACGTATATCGTAATTCTTAGTGGAAACATTGCAAACTCAACTAATGTCCTTGTTCTTAAATTACAATGCATTAATGAGATAGATAATGAATCATAAGTTACGTGAGAGCAATATTTCATATGTCTTATTTCAAAGTAACCTTTGCTATTGTACACTCGACTTACTCAATTCCTATTACAGTCAGTCGACTCTCGATAATTTGACACACGGTAATTTTAATATATTGTTATATTACAATCTTTTCTCGATAAATTGAATAACATCAATAAGTAATTGGACCCTTTGATAATTTGCTGTTGAATAAATAGGTTTTTTGTTTGCCAACTTGCGATAATTTGCAGGCTTATCTACTTTCATAAAATATCTATCGCTGCTTTACAAATATACAGATCAGTCAATTATTTCCATAAATAATATATGACTGTAATAGTTCATAATCAACTGGGTTCACATGACATCTTCCTTCGATCTTGGTTATTTAAATTCTTGTTATTGTTAACACTTAATACTATAGACTCCTTAATTTAACACTTAGTCATTTGAATCTTTTTATAAGGTGGATCTTTTCACTGGTCCCTTAAGTATCAAATTATAGAGAGTCAACTGTTTTAATTTCTAGTTATCAAACATTTTCTAATACAGCTAATATAGGTCATTTAATACTATAGCGCCATCTTCTGAATTACGTAAAGGGTTTTTAAGATTTCCTTCTTTACAATGAGTTTAACTATGTATTGCTCAGTTTAAGATGCTTTCGCCTGGGATTTTCCTTCCCCATACAAAATTCGAATCTCTCCAATGTGGAGCAGATCACCAGACACAAGCAAAAAAAAAAAGCCCAGGTTATTCTAAAAACTATATCTTAATATTTAATGATTGTGTAAACCAATTGAAAAATAAATAAGATAATCATGATAATAGTAAGAAATATAGCAAATCATATAGATAATCAATTCATTGCATCAGGAATGTGATAGAAAAATCTTTATCTAATAAAAGGGAATATTTGATAATAATCAGAGTAGTGCATTTTGTATAAGCAAAAGAAATTTGATATCACATCTTTTCATCTATCTATATATATATATATATATATAAATCACAAAAATTGTTTCTACCGAGGTCCGTTATTGACTATGAAACAATGTAATGGATGTGACTAAAACAGGTTTCAATAGATTGGTGATAACATAAAGAGGTTTTTGATATATATAAAAGTGAAAAACAAATCTATGAAGAGATATCTAAAACTATTTGCCTGATTGACGCAACACAAATTAAGAACATATTTCCCCATATTCCCTCGGGATCTGGAACTAAGCGGGTGGTGCCACTTCGTATTGTATACTGTTTAATACATTTCACTTATACTTATTTAAATATAGATTCAAAGTTTGTTATAAAGATATAACAATTGAAATCCTTATATTGAAACAAATTTATCATTTAGGCTTCTGCAGCTTAATTAATTTAAATTTTGCCAGTATGTTCAACTTTTAACAATACAACATAAAACAATTAACAATTACAAACAGTAGTGTACACAGCTTATGATAACTATAAAAGCAGTAGGTACATGGTGATTAATAATAACAACAAACAAAATAAAAATGGACAAAAGAGCAATTAATATTAATAAATTTCATACTATCAATGTTAAATGTAATAAGGTGAATATATTTTTGCTTGAGGTTATTGGCATATAAGCACATAGATAACAGAAAATAAATGATAAACTGTGCTTGATATAACAGTTAGGTAACAATATGCATGTTTCATATATACATTACAAGTTGTTATGTTACAATTGTTATCTTAAAAGAAGATTGCTGGGACAGTAGAAGAGACTGATATATTTTGGCAATAGGGACTGTGGGTAATTAATCTTCATTTTTGTCTCAACAAATGGACATCATCCCATTGCAGCTTATAGTAAAGTTAAGTATTCAAAAAAAGTTTATTAAGGAAAACTTTTCTATAAGGATAACAATGTTTATATATTATTTTATACCTGACCCTATTTTATACCATTGCTATTTCAGGAAAGTAATTTTAAAATAAATATACAATGATTTATAACTAATGTGTAACACATACCCTTTCCTCTAAATGTGTGACCCCAGCAAGGCTTTGATAAAATGTAGGTGTTTCCAAATCTTGTGCTACATTGCTTTTATCAAAAAGCAACCATTTAGACAGAACTGTAGCATCTTTGTGTATCAATAACCAGGATCTAAATTGGTCAAATGTGACTTTTTCACAACTTCCAAAAAGACTGGTTAATATCTCAATGGTTCGATGGGCTTCAGTAACATGTAATGATGTGTTTTCCAAATGTAAAGCTCTTGCAAAATCTCTTTTGTATATGTAAGTGCCATTGTCACTTTGGTTGTTGACATACAGGGTCCAGAGGAATCTGTTATTAATAGAAATAAGCTCTGTATCATTGATTTCATCAAATAATATCTTAGTTAACTCACTAATAACCAGTATAGATTTTTATTATATTATATATATAATTTGAAGGCCAAACTCTAGCAGTAATAAAGTATCAAAACACTTAGGATAATGTAGTTTCTTACTTGATTTTCTCCTCAATATTTCCTTTTGTTAAAACAACAACACCACAGAGTAAATCCTTGAATGTTATACCACGTTTGGTACCCCCACAAGCTTGGTAAAGCCATTCAGAAACTTCATGCGGGACCCCATCACACAGCACCTCATGAACAAATGCCTCTAAACTTAAAGCTGAGCCGTTCGCTCCAGCACATCTCTTAAAAGCCTCACGTATACGCCTTAATTCACTATCAGACACTGAAAGTTGTAAAACAAATTGAAGATATTTTAATTAAATACAACGCACTTTACTACTTTATTTTTGTTATATTAAATACCTCGTTTTGCTGCATCATCGTATGAAATAAAACTAGGTTTCGAATCTTTCACACCCATATTCACGTATTTCAAATGATCACAACATTTTTAGGCTTAGTAAATACAAAGAAACACAAAAATATTCCAGCTGACAGCGCACGTCCTATGATACACGGCCATATTGAATATTTTTATTTTTTTTCGCTCGGCTAATTTAAAGCCACAGAGTATAAATTAACATTTCAATCAATTCATAGTGAATGACAGAAGAAAATTAAAAAAAATAATAATAAATAAAAAATTTGGGATCCAGAAAAAATATAATTAGTCGATTAAAAATGTTTAATGCGATATCTGATTTTTTCAACTTTAATTTGATTTTTATATATATGTTAGGTATCTAATGACTAATAACGTTCAATAATCATAACTTCATTTTTTTATTTTAACATATCTTGCTATGATTCTTAGCAGCTAAGGTAGAACATATATCCCCCCTGGCATATTTAGCAAAAAATAAAAAAAAAATATTTCACATCAGTATCATCTGATATCAAATATTTTTTAAAATATGCCGGTGTGTATATTATTTCATTTAAAGTTTGCATATACATCTTCACTTCATATATATAGACATATGATAACTATTCTTTTGTCTATTATAAATCTGAAATAGTCTTTGGTTTTAGAAAAGTGTGATTCCTTTTTGCCGAATTGGTATACTCGTCTGAAATTTTGATATTTTAAAATTATGGCTGCAATAAGTTTATTAAACCCTAAAGCTGAGTTTGCAAGGGCAGCTCAAGCTTTAGCTGTGAATATGTCAGCTGCGAAAGGTATTCAAGATGTAATGAAAACTAACCTTGGTCCTAAAGGTACCATGAAAATGTGAGTTCATTTAGTTATTCATGCTCTTTCAATCTGATTATCATTCCAGCGTATATTTTACACAAATGCTTTGAAGTAACACTCGTTATTATAAGCCTGTAATAAAAATTTATGTCATAAAACCGTTTGTAAAATTCATATGGCCGGTTCTTATTTCTATAGGTTAGTATCTGGCGCTGGAGATATAAAAATAACTAAAGATGGGAATGTGTTGCTTCATGAAATGCAAATTCAACATCCTACTGCATCCCTCATTGCCCGAGCGTCTACCGCACAAGATGATGCTACTGGTGATGGTACTACATCCACAGTTCTTCTAATTGGGGAGTTGTTAAAACAAGCAGATATTTATATAAGTGAAGGTATGATATATAATATAACTGCGAAAGCTGCGTAGCCTATTATAAAAAATAATAATTATAACTGATTTAGTATTCAGTAACACTGTTTAGTAAAATTCTAGATTACCTCAGGATGATTTACTTAGAAGATGACTTTAGCTCATCTCACATCTCTATGTTTCTAAATAAAACCCAAACAGACAATGGTTTTTTATTTTAACATGTTATCAACATAACAAGATAACTTTAAATATTACGGTAACAACCTTAATAGATTTAAGTTATTGAAAATGAGTTATTGTGTTCTCAAAAACACCAGAACTCCTCCTCATCCCTTGAGTTAATTTATTTCATTAAAAAAAATTTTTTTTAGGTCTTCACCCAAGAATCCTTACAGAAGGATTTGATGTTGCTCGAAATAAAGCTCTAGAGATTTTGGAGTCACTAAAAATACCCATTGAGATTAAAAGGGAAAATTTGCTTGATGTTGCTCGTACTTCATTAAAGACTAAGGTAATAATTAATGTATACAATACTTCCTGATTGCAATACTTTTATTTTGTTAAAAACAAGACATCCTTGCTGGCACACAAGGATATGCCTTGCTCGCAGAGGCCCTGGATATGATTATCAAAAGGGCAAATAGTATATTCTAATTTGTCTTATTCTGGACTGGGGAGAGACTTTGACTCTGCTCTGTTGACTTTATACTTTGTACATATAAAATAATTTGTTGAATAACATATTTCTGCAGGTACATCCAAGTCTAGCTGATGTCCTGACAGCAGCCTGTGTAGATGGTGTACTGGCTATTCGGACACCAGATAAACCTGTAGACTTACATATGATAGAGCTTATGGAGATGCAACACAAGACTGCTACAGAAACTTCACTTATAAAAGGTATATAAAGCAATAAATTCACTAACTACTCGGACTCTTTTTCACTCATATTAAAATTTGTTGATGCATGCAGTGGTGATGCATTGCTACGTTGCCTCCTGCTTGTGCTAAAATCATGTCTTCCAGATAACCTAATTATAACTTCTTTATCAAACTATTAAAGGCAGCTTAAAACAGGAGATGTTGGTTAAATTATTAATTTAACAATCAACTCCACTTCTCCCAGTGTGAGATAAAATCTTATAGGTACAAAGGGGGAATAGAGCTTTTTGCCCTCACCTTCAAAAAACTGTGTGGGTGATAATGCCCTATTTTGCTCCCTATGAGTGCGATACATATTCTATTTATTTTTAGAAGACTTCAGTCACCAAAAAGTTTATTGCACTTTCGTAGATTTAGAAAAGGCCTATGATCGAGTGGTGAGGAATGAGCTGTGGTCAACGTTATCTACGTATGGTGTGAGCGGTTGTCTGATTCAAGCATTGAAGTCTCTCTATAAAGGTTCTAGTGCCTGTGTCAGAATAAACGGAGCGTACACGGAGTGGTTTCCTGTTGAAAGAGGTGTTCGACAGGGATGTGTTGCGTCACCATGGCTGTTCAACCTATTCATGGATAAATGTTTGACAGATTTAAAAGAAAGTATGTATGGGTTAAGAATGAATGAATTACTCATCAAATGTTTACTCTACGCTGATGATCAAGTAATACTTGCGTCATCCGCTAACGAGCTACAGGAGATGCTAAATATTATGAATGAAGCTTTGAAAGGGAAAGGAATGAAAGTGAATGTAAACAAAACGAAAGTTATGCTTTTTGAACGAGATGAATCTATGATGAATGGCAATATTTTGATAGATGGGGAACAAGTGGAAGAGGTGAAAGAATTTGTATACTTGGGATCTAAATTTACAAAAGATGGAACATGTGAAAGTGATATCGAAAGGAGAGTGAATGCAGGGAATATGGTAAATGGTGCTCTGCATGCTTTTATGAATAGCCAGATGGTGTCTCAAAGGGCTAGACTGGCAGTGCATGCTGGAGTGTTGGTGCCAACACTTATGTATGGTAGTGAAAGTTGGGTATGGCAGAAGAATCACAAAAGTAAAATAAATGCGGTAGAGATGAGAGCGTTGAGAAGCATGAGTGGATTAAAACTGAGTGACAGAGTGAGAAATAGTGTGATAAGAGAACGTTGTGGTATAAAAGAAGACGTAGTGACTAAAATTGAAAAAGGTATGCTTAGATGGTTTGGGCATGTAGAGAGAATGAATGAAAGGAGGCTGACAAAAAGGGTTTATGAGTCAAGAGTGAATGCGAAAGTTGGAAGGGGAAGACCAAGGCGAACGTACCTGGACCAAATCCAGGACATTTTAAATATGGGTCAGGTCAAGAGTACTCTTAACTGACGAACTTGTATGAAAGGTTTAATGAGAATGAAAGAAGCAATGGAGATATGCAAGGATTGTGACAAGTGGAAGGATGTTGTCTCTGCCTACCCCTATGGGAATGAGGCGTGATGTTATGTATGTACGTACTTCAGTCAACTTTACCTTGGCCCAAACATATAAATATGCTTTTAAAATAAGTAAATCTATAAAGAAATTACAAATCTTTTCAATATTTTAGGTTTGGTAATGGATCACGGGGCACGACACCCTGACATGCCGAAACGTGTAGAAAATGCATATATACTAACATGCAATGTCTCACTTGAATATGAAAAAACTGAAGTTAACTCTGGTTTCTTCTATAAGTCAGCTGAGGACAGAGAGAAATTTATTGCAGCGGAAAGAGATTTTATAGACCAGAGAGTTAAAAAGGTATATAATATTAATTATAAGAAACTTAACATATTTTTTATAACTTGCTGCTTTGGCTAAACGGTCATACAATTAAAATTGTTCAACATTTTTGTTAATACTATACCATTATTTCAGATTATAGCCTTAAAGAAAAAATTGTGTGATGGTACTAATAAGTCATTTGTAGTAATAAACCAAAAAGGAGTTGATCCACTTTCTCTAGATGCTTTTGCTAAAGAGGGTATAATTGCACTCCGTAGAGCTAAAAGGCGTAATATGGAGCGTTTAGCTCTTGCTTGTGGAGGTACAGCAATGAATTCAGTGGATGATCTTAATGAAGACTGCCTTGGGTATGCTGGATTAGTTTATGAACACATCCTTGGCGAAGAGAAGTATACATTTGTCGAAGAATGTAAGAACCCTCAATCTGTAACAATTCTCATCAAGGGTCCCAATAAACATACTTTAACACAAATCAAAGATGCTGTGCGTGATGGTCTTAGAGCTATTAACAATGCTATTGAAGATAAATGTGTAATACCTGGTGCTGGAGCCTTTGAAATAAAAGCCAATGTTGAGTTACTCAAATATAAAGACACTGTTAAAGGTAAGTCTCGTCTTGGTATCCAAGCCTATGCTGAGGCATTACTTGTTATCCCTAAAACACTTGCTGTAAATTCTGGATATGATGCCCAAGATACTATTGTGAAGCTTCAAGAGGAATCCCGTTTAAGTCCAGATCCAGTTGGTCTCGATCTCAGTACTGGTGAAGCAATAAAGCCTACCGACTTAGGCATTTATGATAATTACATTGTGAAGAAGCAAATTATTAACTCCTGTTCAGTGATTGCAAGTAACCTTCTACTAGTTGATGAGATCATGAGAGCTGGAATGTCGAGCCTCAAAGGATAACCACTGTATTGATTCACTAAAACATTTAGTTTACTTATATTTTTCTCAATTAACAATGCATTTGCTTAGTTCACTTTGCTTATTTTTAAGGTCTTTGTTTGGTTAAAAGAAAAATTGTATCACCATTATTATAACTAATATTTTCTAATAAATACTAAAGCAAACTGGTGTTGTTATTCTTTTCATTAATTATTTTTGAGTCGCTGAGCTATATGATTGGAATTCCAATCATCTACATTAATATTATAAAGAGGAAAGATTTGTATTTTTATATGTAATGAAAAAACTCAAAAAGTACTGGACCAATTTTAGTAATTCTTTTTTCATAAGAAAGCTACATTTTCACCAAACCAACCGGAGGTGTAAAAAAATTAGCCATAAAATGTCTTTCGTAGCATACGCTGTGTAATATAGAATGTATCTACAAACTTCGCGAGACCATATGTCTAACTATTGTAGTTACGTCACTATAACTACTTTTTTCATTTAACAAATTGATATAAATGCCGATCAAAATCGGACCGTGTTATCCGTACCATTTATAAATTTTTATCCAAATAAATAATTTAATATTCAATACTGTCTTAATACCTGATGATTACTTTTTGAATTATTGAAATCGGATATTATATTCAAAAGATATCATGAAATTAAAATAAAAATACATGCTTGCATCGTGTAACTAAGGGAGAGGGGCAATGCGGGAGAAGGGGGTGCACCATTATGAACTAGGTAGCTGGTCCGCTCCTTACGCAGTGGACGCAAGCAACATTGAATATTTCGAGTTAATTTAACACATTTTTATGCTTCACTTAAAAAGTTCGTTTCTTTTTCATAATATTTGTCAATTGATGGTCGTTTAAATTATCATGCCTATCAATATCTGTACCTATTTATGTCTACCCGTGCGAAACAGGGACGGGCCTCTATTTTAATTATATAATAAGTTGAACAGACAGACAATAACATAAGATAGACCTAAAAGGGAACCATTTTGCAAATTGAGTAACTCCTTTACAGTCGTTTGTAGACGATTTTTAATTGTCCTTTAGTTAATGGCTTTCATGGGTGCTAATTGGCACCCAAGAAAGCCATTAACTAGGCAAGCCAAATTCAATATGTGTCCCTCAAATATTGAATTTGGTTGCTACAAAACTAATATTTACAACAAAAACGAGTCAGGATTATTATTTGTTGATTAAATATCTACAATAAATAAAAATTTTAACAAAAAAGGAAACGCCTTCAAAACCAGCTTACAAATATATTAATATGCTCTAAAAGTATTCTTTTCTAGAGTTCTTCGTATTCTTATATTTAGAGTCGGCGTCAACCAAGGTAGGTGTTTCCCGCGTGTCCACTTGGCAGCTCCCGCACCGCTCACACATAACTACATATGTAGTTACAACCTATAGCTATATATGTAGGTACCTTGGCTAACACCGAATATAAGAATACGAAGAACTCTAAAAAAGAATACTTTTAGAGCATATCAATATATTTGTAAGTGGGTTTTGAAGGCGGTTCTTTCTTGGTAATATTTTTTTATTTTTAGTGAATCTGAAGTAAACTAACAAATTTATCTCAATAAGTGTACACCTAAAAAACATGTTGCTCAGATGAGACAGCACCGTTTAAATGAAACTACTTTACAAAGTTAAATTTACTTTGATATCGCCACACTCTCGAACCCGCAACCTTATACGTTACCACGCTATCACCAGTCTTTTATATGGTAATCGAGCAAAACACTTATGTGCAAAAATCCTCCCCCATATATATCGCAATGCAGCAATAAACGTTAGCTCATTGCTATTTGATTACAGACAGTTATATATTTTGCCATAAATCGCACCCTTACTGTAAGCCGTTGAGGAGTCCCATTGATCATCATATTTAACCACAACATTCACTTGACCATACCGGAAGTTATGATAGGTGACTCAAATACCCAAACATCTTATAAAAGATTCTGCCGAGTTTAGTTAATTTGCTCCTAAGAATTGAAGAGTTCCGTGGCTTTGTCATGGAACCCATGATCAAAACCAAACCAAACTATCATCAAACAATCCTTGAAGTTTATCCTTTTACAAATAAAAACGAATCATCGAAATGAGTTGGCGTAATCTTGAGTTATATGTCCATTTGTCGCGCACATGCTCAATGCAAATTTAATTTTCTCATGGATGCCATCACCAGAACTGGATTAAAAAAAATGGGACCCTACGACAAGCACCACCTTTCACATAAAAAAAAGAGTTATCAAGATCGGTTCACCCTGTCGGAAGATATGAGATAACAAACAAAAAAAATACATATACAGACGATTTGTAATCCTCCTCCTTTTTTGGAAGTCGGTTAAAAATACAATCTTATTATATCATTGACATAAGTATAACAAAAACAAGCATTATTTGTCATTACAGATAGATCCTTCACATACTTTTTATAGAGACTACACCTACTTAACTTATTTACTTACTTTACTGCATTATAGGCTGCAGCTGAAAATCAGCGCCGTGCGTCCGGATTTTCTAACTCGGACGCATAGCAATTGCTGAGCTGCAGACCTTTTCTACATTGCACATATATAGGTAGTAAGTTTAGTATTTTTCATTCATAAATAATTGTATTTTTTCTTTATTTTTTGTTGATGATTGTGCATGCAATGTAGAATGAATTTATTTTCTTTCTTCTTTCTTTACTTGATGCTTTATGTCTGACGGACGTTGATTCTGCCAGGCTGGTCTATTTCAGTTATTTTCACAGCATTATGTCATATGGCATTTTACTTTGGGGTAATGCTGCTGATATAGATGCAATATTTGTGCTACAGAAAAGGGTTGTTCGTGCGATCTACAATATGGGTCCAAGAGAGTCGCTAAGAAACCAATTCAGAGCAGTAAAAATAATGACAGTTCACGACGTATATATATTAGAAAACTTCTTGTACGTCCATAAAAACTTTCACTCTTTTCGGAAAAAAAGTGAATGCACCTCATATAACTTAAGAAATAAAAATAAAATTGCTACAAATTCTAGTAGGCTACATGAAATTGACAAGTCATTCAAGGGTAACTGTATACGTTGCTACAAGAAGCTCCCAGAAGTTACAAAGATGTCCCTTAATAAATTTAAATCTTTTATTAAAAGAAAAGTAATTGAGAAATCATTCTACAATTTGAAAGAAATCAAGAAAGCGTGGGAGTGAATGAACTACTCTATATATATGTATATATATAGAATTAATTTAAAATATATATTGTAATGATGATAACAAAAAAAAAACGTACAACCGAGAGTTTGTTGTGGGCTCTTCTCAGATCAGGGCGCGAAGGAACCCTCGTAACTTTAGATTGTAAGTCGTTCTTTAATGTTAGCATCAGTCATTCGTTTAAATAATATATAGAAAAAAAGATANTAAAAATTTTCACTCTTTTCGGAGAAAAAGTGAATGTACCTCATATAACTTAAGAATTAAAAATAAAATTGCTGTAAATGCTAGTAGGCTACATAAAATTGACAAGTCATTCAATGGTAACTGTATACGTTGCTACAAGAAGCTCCCAGAAGTTACAAAGATGTCCCTTAATAAATTGAAATTTTTTATTAAAAAAAAAGTAATTGAGAAATCATTCCACAATTTGAAAGAAAACAAGAAAGCGTGGGAGTGAATGAACTACTCTATATATATGTATATATATAGAATTAATTTAAAGTATATATTGTAATGATGATAACAAAAAAAAACCGTACACCCGACAGAGTTTGTTGTGGGCTCTTCTCAGATAAGGGCGCGAAGGAACCCTCGCAACTTTAGATTGTAAGTCGTTCTTTAATGTTAGCATCAGTCATTCGTTTAAATAATATATAGATAAAACGATATTTGACGACACAAAAGTGCCGTAATAGGCCTACTTGAATAAAGATATTTTGACTTTGACTATGCCAATATCTATTTGATGCTTATATAACTTTGCCACACCCCGGCAGCCGCTGTGCGTTCACTTTTTAAATCTCTGATATATTTAATTTAATGAAATTATTTTAAAGGCGATACTGTATTGTATAATATAGCTTGTCAATATATTCTTTTTATTTTCAAGTATATACTATGTAAAAGGCATGAGTAAAAAATGCATGTAGGGTGACACATTTATTATATTACTCTTATAAAACAAAATCACAATAAAAATAACCAAAGTAAAAAATACTTTAAATCAAATTGTTTATAAATTTACAACAGTGATATATATGTATCATGTTGACTAGTTTCAAATAAATGTGATTCATTTACTTTTGATATATAACAATTCTTTTATAATATCACAGTGTAATAAATTATACTTGTTAAGGTGAGTTTTTCTGATCCTGGAAAATATAGGCTTAAAATTAGGAATGCTCATAAAATAATATATCTCACTGCTGGATGGAAAAGGTCGCTTTTCAAAAGTGCCTCATTCTATCCCGGATAAATTTCTTTGGTACGCAAGCGTCTAGCAATCACTTGTTTATTGAAATGTCAATGTTGAAAGGCAGCTTTAAATACGAGGCGATAGTTCAATTTGTAATTGTTAATTAAAAAGTCCGCTCCAAACAGCTGAAACTTTTCACCCTAACGTGAGAATAAATTATATCGACGATCACGACGAAATTACCGAGGTATAATGTCTTATTATTCTACCTAGTGTAGTATTGTTAGTTCAATTATGAGATATATTTGTTGAAATACATTTATATAAAAATATTATTCCTTAACTAAATGCACAACTCAACAAAATAAATTCTGTCATTTTTTTTTATGATTTTTCTGTTAACTATGCACAGAACCTATATACATATCTTTATTTGATATCTGACATAGTGTGTAGTAATAAAATGTAATAAATAGCAGTATAAACGTTAGATCTAGAAACAAGGGCAAACTTTTATGCTGTTTATTTTTTTTGTGTAACTGTAATCTAAATCAGGGGTCAGCAACCTTTTCTTATAGAAGGGACACAAATGTTATGAGTACTTCAGTGTGGGCCACTAATGTTGTGAAGAAATAGGTGCGAGCCATAAGTGATATGAGGATATTGGTGTGGGCCACAGATATGTGGATATTGATGTGGGCCACAGATGATATATGGATATTGGCACAGGCCATAAATGTTATGAGGACATTCATGCAAGCCACATAACAATAATATTGTTACAATAATACATTTTTTTGCATTGTTAACATATTACTATTATTTGTATGCCTACAGGCCTCACAGTGGTGACTTGCAGTCTCCCGACATAAACTTTCAAAATTTTAATTTAATCAACTGAGTACTTTGCCCCAAACATTGTGAGTGACTGAACTCATACAATAACACTAGTGAAATCTAATAAACATTATAATAAATTACCATTGGAATACAATGAAATATTTTTGTCATTGTTAGAAATAAGCTTAAAACTATTTGAGTTTAAAATTTTCTTAAGGTACACTACACAATATAAAGGAATACAAAATTGCAGTATTTAATTGTTTTGCTTCTGTGCAATGGCAGCTCTCTCATTGACATCAATAATGGACAGGTTGATGGATGCAACAATACCATGCAACACTGAAATGGCTGCCTTTATGATAGCCACTGGCATTGATATCAATGCAATCAGTTTGAAAAGACCTATTCCCATCACTGAAAAAGAAATTCATGTTATATATAATAACACATCTATAAATTTATTTTGTGCATGTGTATGGCACTGAACTCCTCTTAAATGATTTTGTTGAATTTTTTCATGTCTGCAGATGGATTCAGCAATGCTTTAAATTACAAGTTGTATCTGATAAATAACTAATTCACCCATATCTCCATGGGATCGTGATTTCCGCCAACACCATTGTGTGTGCAAGTCGCTAAATTCGTCCTGAATAGCTGGACTGATTTTGTTGAAATTTTTTGCCTTCAAGTGGATTTGAAAATGAGTTAGATTTACAATTCAATCTGGATCTCTCCGTTTTTCCAACGGATCGGGAACTACGCGTGTAACACCGCCGAACACAGATAGAGTATGCATATCTTTATAAGTTTATCTATTTTACTGATTTAAGACAATGTTAATGGTAACCATTAAGAGAAACAAGTGTTGAGGAGAGCAATTAGAATTGTTTCATTGATAAAATCTTTAAAATCAAGGAGGAAAGCTTGCCTTGTAATACACTTGGCCTAAATTTTAAGCACCAGATTAAAAAGGTTTTATCATTGAAACTAACTCTAAACCACTATTTGGAGCAGTTGTTTGTTGCAAGTCTGAACTTTTTAATAGTGACCAGAGATATTTATATGATATATATTAAATATAATATATAGTGTATGTAATTTATATATCGTCGTCGTCGCTTCAACCGATGGACGTCCANTAACCACATAAGACCAAAAACTACTAATCCAATTTTGATATTTTTTTAATTGGCTTTGAAGTATTACAACTTCAGCATAGCATAGATTTAATTTATTTTATATATTTAAAGTTTTGCAAATCAGCTTGTCTTTGTACACATAACTGCTCTGGCTACGTTGCCAGTCGTTCAATCTGAAAATTTGGGGAATTCTGGACCCAATTTTAAATCTAAACCATTTATACAGAGACTTACCCATTGGCCCTGTAAAGAAGTACATGACATATAAAGCAGCATAAAAGGCTTCATTTCCAGCACACATGAAGAAAAGCACATTCTTATTAGTATAGTATAAGTGCATAATGGGATTCTCAGACATATCAATAAATTTATGCGATGTCTTTCCTTGCAAAGTTGATGTATGCAAGTAAAGCCAATGACAGGTTATATCAATTGCCATGGACATTTGGAACCAGAATGTGTATTGCGGGTAGAATGTTGCCAAAGTCATCATCAAGCCGGCTGTTCCTGCACGGTCAGTGAGCTGGTCCAACATTGCCCCAAACTTAGTGCCTAAAAATAAGTGATGTCATCATAAATGCAATATTTAAAAAAATCATATTCACATTCCACGGATGGGCAGTTTCTTCACTTTTATGAGACTGTGTTTATAGAGTGCAGACGCACCATGCTGCACACGCATGCACATACCCCAAAAATACTTCCTAGATAGGTTTCCTATAAAGTTTTCCTTCAACAAAAAGCATGCTAAAGGATTGAAATGACAATCAAGCACATCAGTTTATTTTCATATAAAGAAACTCATATTCCCTGTTCAGGATTTGAATCTGCGACTTTCCCGAACGAGAATCCGTACTTCTCACCAAACTGGCTTGTAAATACAAAATAAGATAATATGCAACAATAATAAACAGGAACTATAAAAAATTTATCAGGCATGTTAGTTATTATTAAAATAAAAACTAAGTGATACTTTCTACAAGGCTATCACGACTTCTTATATAGATTAGCTTAGTCATAATTTAATTATGTTGCATTAAGAAAGCTCTTACTTTGATTAAAAAGTCGTGCAGCGTGTCCATCAAAAGCATCCAACAAGGCCGACGTAATATAACATGTACAAGCCAGTACACAATGAGTCGGCATGAAATAAAATGATATAACAGCCAGGATAATTCTACCGAACCCTGAAATGAAGGCATTGAATTTAAAAATGTTATAATTTTGTATTAAATAAAATTACAACATGATTTGTCTTACCGATAATGTTAGGAACAAATAGAAAAATATTTTCCTTTGATTCAACCATGTTTTGACGCTGCTGAACTGAATAATTATACTTAAATAATTAGTAGTGCACAACTATGTGATCTGACAAAACCTTTTATCGCACTTATAAAATATTATTCATATAATGGAAACGCGAAAATAAATTCGAATCAACTTTTTTTAATTATATCTTTTAGGGCCTAGGTTCTAGCACTTTGGAGAACCTGGAAACTAAATATATTGCCAAATGAAAATGAAAATGAAATGAAAAATGTTTTATTNCATTCAAAACCATTACATATCGCATTAAAATATGTCAAAATATTATATTTTAATGCAATTTTTAATAATTTATTTACGCCCGTAATAGTTTGGAATTTAAAAAATGTCGCATAAGGATTAATTGATGAAAAAATATGTTGCGAACCAAAACGTGTAGGCATGAAAATTGAACAAAAATAACTTTACTTTAAATTATTTAAAAGTGATTATTAATCTTTCCGTCTAGTGTAATCTCTAATTGTAAAATATACACGTGTCGTGATAATATTTATGAGTTTTGGGTAGTTTAAGCTGGTGGACTAACATGCAGAAGGTATAAAATGTATCCCTATTCCTTACTGGTAAATAAAAATACATGGTTACAAGTTACGTTTACCGATTGACCTTGTACGGGAGTCTTCCACATCTACGTGATACTGCCGACGTAAATTGTTTCTATCTGGCACAGATAGTATATATTCATAACACCAAGCAACAACATTTCTCTGTATAATCTATTTATATTTAACCTACTTCAAATGTCAACACAATATCATCAGTAAACTTTACTGAGTAAAGGAAAAGGTAAACAAGTATATACTGTATAGGTATTATCTATGGGCTAAACTATCAAAATATGCTTTGCCCTTCTTAATGCCATAATTTTAAATAATAAATTTTTAATATAAATATAAAGTGTAATTACATTCATCAGGAATACACGGTTAGAATTTGACTTTAACCAAATTAAATTGTGCCAGTTTGACATAGGAAAAATAAAACCAAACAACAAAATTCAGATACTTAAAAAGCACTATTTTACGATTAAGCAGTTTGGTCATTGCCATTTCGCCTTTTGCAGCTATTCAGTTTTTATAACAAGTTTAATTCTTTTACTGCTTTATTTTTAAGCACTCAGTCATCGTATTTAAGTGGTAAGCGTTAATTCCATTAAAGTATTTAATTTATCTTATTATTAAGGTCCTACTTTTCAACTCTTAAATATAGATATTGTCATGTGGATATGATGTTAAATAATGTCATCATCACAAATGTGTACCCTTAAAACTTGTACTTTTAAGAGGTAAATGTTTTTATGTATTTTTTAAATTATCCTCTTACTTTTTCTTGTTACAGAAACTGCAATTTTTAGTTACTTAACGAAGATCAAAATATAAAACTGATACTGTTTATCACACACACAAGATACTCCCTTCACATGTCTTCAGCCTACAGCATTGTTAATATTGGTTAGATACTAACTGTCAGCAATGGAGCAAGAAGAAAAGTGTTTCATGTTTTATGATATATGCCGTCTCTGTTTAGATAAACATGGTTGTTGTGATATATTTGAAAGAAACTCATTACCAGATGATATTTTTAAGTGTTTAGGTGTAAAGGTGAACACTTATTACTTATTGTTTCTAAATTGTAAATCTGTATATTTTATACAACAGAGATAGATTCACTGGACATTACAAACACTTCATTTTTACATCCATACAATATTTATTATAAATGTTTCAGTAGCTTTGTTTTAAAATAACTGTTTATCTGTTTAAGGTGTCTATGTTAGATAATTTGCCTCAGAAAATCTGCAAGAGCTGTTTAGATATTGTAAACAAGGCTGCAGAGTTAAGGATAATATGTAAAAGAAATGAGTGTCAACTAAAGTCTCTTTTCAGTGTTCAAGGGAATGAGGGAACTAAGGTATTCTGTTTAATGATCATTGCAATACAATTTTAGGATTGATATTTATTATTTGAATACCAGGATCTGGGGTTTATACTATAAAAATAATCTTATATACATTTCACATGTGGTAGAAATGAAACCTTAAAAAATTTTGGCTCCAACATAATTAGACAAAAGGTAAAATTTTAGAATGAGGTGATTTTAACTCCCAGTAAGCCTTGGTTAACATAAGTGGAGGGGTTACAAAGCAAAACGTAAAGAGAACCATGAACGCAGCAAACACTATATACTGCTCCCTATTATGTATAAATAATAATATAAAATAGTTGTTAACCATTTGTAGTGCTAGGTAGCAATACATCATTGTTACCTGTCAGCTTATAATCAATCTATCCACTTGGCTTAACTTTTCTAATGAAAAGATAAAGGAGTGTTATTTATGAATATGACATTTCCTATCTCATTTTCCTCCATGTTAAATATTATTTATCTGAACCAGTGACTCTTAATAAGAATGCATGTTTTTAACAATCACAATGTAACTGCTATGAAATTATGAATCACAGTCATTTTTACTTTATATATAGGAATGTTTGATTCTTATGAAACATTTATTCTATTACAGGCAGACCCTTCATTTGGGCACATGCAGTATCATTTATATAACATATAATTGGCATGCAATTTTTCACAGACATATTGGAGACATAATTTGTTACCTTATCAATAACAAACCTGATATTTTCTGTCTCAAATGTTTCTAATTGTATGTATTAAAAAAAAAAAAAAAAATTAACATATATATATATATATATATATATATATATATTTTATTCTCCGACATATATATATATATGTGTCGGAGAATAAGAGAGAAGGAAAGCATAGCAAGGTTTTCTACGCAGACATCATCATTAATAGCATCCATAATTTCCATACTGTGAGCGTTTCTTGGGTAATGTTGGTGCAATTAAACACATTAACTCAGATTATAATGTTCAATCACTTAATGTTCCCGATATCAATTTACACAAACTCATTAATAATAGCTAGGAACGCAACAGTTTCAAAAGTCAAGCGCACGGGCGGACCGTTACCCGAGAACTACCGAGAGACGCGCATCGGACTGCCACCTATTGACTCTGCCCCACGCCGATATGCAGATAGCGCCAGCGTTTCACAGAGTTGCACTCCGACATATATATCTTACCTGTAGTCTATGATACTTGCATTTGTTATATATATATATATGTTGTTCAGTTGACCGGTTAATATATATATGAATTCATAGTATGCAAATGACATCAATTTTGTTTGTGCATCATTTTTTTATATTATTTTCAGGACAGTACGGAAGATCCTCTTGATAAAGATGAAAGGTCAGATGATGAAAATTTGGACACAAATAGAAATCCTGCTATTGAAAAGTTTATTTCTGTGAGAAGAGATTTATTTGAGTCATCTGTACCAGAGGTATATTATATTCTATAGTATAAATTTTAATTTATATAGATTGACTAGTTGAAAATTTTGCATATTTTATGTATTTATTTTGTTTGCATGTGACTGAACTACTCTTAAATGGCTTGAACAATTTTGATGAATTTTTTAAGTTTATCCAGGTTGATCCTAGAATGTCAATTCAATTTGATCTATATTATCTCTTTATATTTAATTTCGAGAAAAAAGAAAGTAATAACTTGATAATATCACATTACTAGGCACAGGGATTTTCTCATGTAAAAGACACACTTAAGTAGCAAGCCCATTATCATCCCATTGCTGGGCACAGACCTACTCACTCTTAGGAGAGAGGGTTTTTATAGTATACGCCCACCATGCTGCTCCACCGTGGGTAGGCAGGAATAGTACATACGAGGTGTGTTCAAAAAGTATCGCGAATTTTGAATTTTCGCGGGTTACGTATATTCGAATTTCGAATTTTTTGTGGCGTTATGTTGGTACTCATGTCTCTCACTTATGCCGACAAGCTCGGCCATTTTGAATGTTCATTTAATTGTTGACAGCTGCTTTGCTTGCACGTGTTTTGGATCGTCTTCGATTTTTACCTATTCAAAAAAATGGATCAAAGAACCTGTATCAAATTTTGTGTGAAAAACGAAATTAAGTGCGCGGATGCATTCCGAATGTTGACTGTGGCATACGGAGAAGCTACCTTGGACCGAAGCAACGTTTATCGGTGGTACAAAATGTTCTCAGAAGGCCGAGAAGATGTGAACGACGAAGAGCGTGCCGGACGCCCGAGCACTTCAACAACAGACGAAAAAATTAATGAAGTGGAGAAAATGGTATTGGCCAATCGTCGAATCACCGTTAGAGAAGTTGCTGAGGACCTAAACATATCGATTGGCTCGTGCCATTCGATTTTTATCAATGATTTGGGCATGAGACGGGTCGCCGCGAAATTCGTACCAAAATTGCTCAATTGTGACCAAAAACAGCATCGCATGAACATTGCTAATGAGATGTTAAACTCTGTCCGCGACGACCCAAATTTGCTCCAGAGGGTCATAACTGGTGACGAATCGTGGGTTTATGGTTATGACGTGGAAACCAAAGCTCAATCATCTCAATGGAAGCTGCCGCACGAACCAAGACCGAAAAAAGCGCGCCAAGTTCGATCGAATGTGAAAGTTTTGCTGACAGTTTTCTTTGATTGCAGGGGCGTGGTGCATCATGAGTTCTTGCCACAGGGAAGAACGGTCAATAAGGAATATTACCTGCAAGTTATGCGCAATTTGCGCGAAGCAATCCGCCAGAAACGCCCGGATTTGTGAAAGAACAAAAATTGGCTTTTGCACCACGATAACGCCCCTGCTCACACATCGTTGCTTGTGCGCGACTTTTTGGCCAAAAACAACACACTAATGATGCCGCAGCCACCGTATTCCCCAGATCTGGCCCCCTGTGACTTTTTCTTGTTCCCTAAACTGAAGAGGCCCATGAAAGGACGACGTTACTCTTCTCTTGACGAGATAAAGACGGCATCGAAGGAGGAGCTGAACAAGATAAAAAAAAAAATGATTTTTTGAAGTGCTTCGAAGATTGGAAAAACCGTTGGCACAAGTGTATAATATCTCATGGGGATTACTTTGAAGGGGACAAAATAGATATTCATGAATAAATAAATAATTTTTGAAAAAACACAAAATTCGCGATACTTTTTGAACACACCTCGTATTATGTATAAATAATACGATAAAATAGTCGGAAATCATTTAATGTGCTAGGTAGCAATACATGATTGATTAATGTCAGCTTATATTTAGTCTACCCACTTAGTTTAACTTTTCTAATGAAAAGATAAAGAAATGAGGTATTTATGAATACGACAATACACAAGTACACTTTCTATTCCCTCATCCGATAGCATGGCGGTCCGACGGTCATGCGCAGGACCGTCGACTTAACGTGCTTTCTGAGCCACGGGGTTTAAGCACATCGCCAACTTCAGGCAAATATGGAGAAAATCGAGAAAGAAGAGAAAATAGTTGCCTCAATAACGATATTTTAATTTGCTTGACCCAGGTCTCAAACCCAGGACCTCATGTCTGTAGCTGAACATGCAGACCACAAGACTAATGGGGAAGTTACTGCATTATTACATAGTAAATGGATATAAAAGCATTGGTGACTTAAAGAAAAATCAGGCATGTAACCTTTTATAAAGAAGTGCCCTGGATTCAATCACTCACTTTTTCTATATAAAGGATTCTAAACACAAAGCTATCACTGCAACAAGATATCAGTAAAGTTTGAAACAGTAAAATATCAATTCTTGCAATTGTCAGAAGTATCTTATTCTTATTTTTCCTTTATTGGAAAAGTTGAACCAAGGGTAGATTGCTAATAAGTGTATAGATGTCTATGATTTATTGCTTCACATTAAATAATTGCCAACTATTGAATCATAATATTTATACATAACATTATATGTAATTATCAAGTATTTATCTGTATTGGTTTCTAGCTAGATATTGTATTGTATATAATATTCAGATCTCAAAAAAAAAGTGCAATGAGTTGTTGTTGAAATGCAATTATTTGAGCTAAGTTTTCAATGCTGAACATATTATGATATAAATACATAGCATCACCCCTTTTCTCATAGGGGTAGGCAAAGACCACATCCTTCTACTTGCCACAATCCATGCATATCTCCTCCGCTTATTTACTTCTAATTAAACCTTTCATACAAGTTCATTGTTTTTCATACAAATACTCCTGTAAAGTAAACCTGGCCCTTATTTAAAATGTGCTCAACCAAATCCAGGATCGTTCGCCTTGGTTATCCCCTTCTTTCCCATTCACTCTTGAGGTACAAATACTTTTTTCAGTCTCCTTTCATTCATTCTATGTGTCCAAATCATCTAAGCATACCTTTCTCAATTTTAGTCACTACATCTACTGTTATACTACATCATTCTCTTATCACATTATTTCTTACCATGTCTCTGAGTTTCAATCTCTCATACTTCTCACCGCTCTTTTCTCTACCGAATTTATGCTTCTTCTGCCATAACCAACTTTCACTACCATACAGAAGTGTTGGCACCAACACCTCCATGCACAGCCAGTCTGGCCCTTTGAGACGCTATCTGGTTATTCATAAAGGCCATCTAGCTATTATGATATTGTATTGTATATAAGGAAGATTATTTTATTTGCAGGATGAATTAGTGAAAAATAAAGGGGATAACACTGCGAAATCTATAAAGAAGAAAAAAAATAGAGATGATGGCAACATTGAAAACAAATGTGATGTAAGTTTAATTTTGTTTAAGGTCTCATCATTGACATCAATAAATACTGTCTATAATATATAAGCACTTTACTAATCATCATGAGTCTCCAAAACTTGTTTGTGATTTCATAATGATAGGTATTTACGAAAATGTTGACTAAAAAGATTTGAATAATGCAATTCAAAATACTAATAATACCAGATAAAAATATATTGTGACGTCATAATGCACTCGACTTTGTCCGGCATGTTTTCGGTACGCGGCTCGAAAATAAGGTTTTAATTTAATATATCTTTTTAATTGAACCAAAAATCTCAAAAAAGTTGTGTAACAAGAGTTATGTTTGTCATTTATTTCAAAAAAGATTAGATAAGATAAGAATATGCATATTTTATGTGCACTAAGAAATAATTAAGCAAATCTTAAATATTATTTATTAAAATATTTTCAGACATGTTCAAAAACGTTTGACACACCGAGGAAGCTATATTTCCATAACAGGTCCCACTATAGGAACTATAAGTGCCCTATTGATAAGTGTGGGAAGAAGTTCTCCATGAAGGGTGATATGGAGAAACATATACGTGTACACACGGGAGAGAAACCCTACCAATGCGATTTGTGCGAGAAAAGGTTTACCCAACGGGTCACATTAAAAGCTCATAAAAAAACCATACATAGTACTGGCTGTGAAGCATGACTGAGATCACATGACAGTAAATGATTTTAAATCATGTTAACCTGGAAAGAGATAATTAATCTCTACATACTGTCGTAATCCAGTTTTAAGTAAAAAATTTTTACGCACGCTGGACCTGCGAAGTAAGCTGATTAATATGTGACGAGAGTGTTACGAAACGTGTGATATGTATATATGAAACATATATAAATGTTGTATTTCCGTCGTGTGGTCTAAAACATGCTGTTTTTTATGCTGCGGTTTTTGTTATTTTATTTTTAATTAAACACCGCACGTTTTCTACACTTCTTTTTATACTTAAAATAAGGTAATGACATTAACTTAAATAAGGTTTTGTGTGTATGGTGGTACTTTTTTGTTTTTATTGCTGGCAGGTTAGCGCATGACTGTAATCATACCTGATGGTTGATGCAATCTAAGATAGAATCTAACTACTCACAACCGAAGCCAGATAATTTTATGAATATAATTTTACAAAATAATGAAATAAGCTAGAGAAACAGATATACCATTAAATTATTCATTTTTAATTATATATATACAAATACATAAATACAAGGGGATTAGGTTTGTGGGGAGGAAAAGACTGTAAAACATATCAGTCCTTTTAACCTACAACACATTTTTAAAACAATAAAAGTGAACACATTATCGTAAAATAATTTATTTACCAATTCTTAGATATTTACAATTATATTGCAAAATACTTTATCGATATTACTTTTAATACATTACTGTCATACATACATGCGTATTTTAAAGTATGATAATAGACTATGGGTACTAAAAAGACATGTTTTAATTTATAATTTGTGTTTATTTCATAGACGGGAAATCGATTCATAATTTATTTTTTAATTTTGAAGCAGAGTTAGTGGTAAACATCTTATATGGGTAACTAAATCTCTTCCAAAATAATTGTAGGTCAAAAATACACATTTAAAAAGTTATACCGGGGTTTATATAATATTGGATAGGTCTCCCCACCCGTCAATTTTAATCGCAATTTTGGTATTTTTATATAATGAAAGTGAAGCGTCATTTTAATATTTTATTCTGTATATCTCTATGGTAGACCAACGTTTCTCTCTAACCTTTTCTTTCAGTACATATTTTTGATTTGCAAACTTTATATGACGTCATGATTGCCAAACGTAAAACATAGAGATACACTTTAGATTCATAGATAATAGACAAATTTTCCGCCTATCGAAATATTCATACAAAGTATATACAATAAATCTCTAAATGAACTTGTAAATTTATATAATTTTAACTTTTCTTATGGATTGCCTAACGTACTGATAGACTGAGAAAGACTGAACTCTCATGATTGATATATATTCTCTTTCGAAATATAAAAAAAACTTATTCTAGTTATGTCTAAATAACCTTGTAGGGTAATAACATTTTTGTTTCTCATTAAATAGGGATGGCATAAAGTAAAACAATAGATTAATATAGTCTGTACTATGAACAGATATATTTTCCCGCCTTTAGAAATATAAAAAAGGATTCAAGTAATCTCTAAATAACTGGAAGTTTATATGACTTAAGGTTTTTATTTAGTTTTTTCATTGTGTTATATTAATGCGGTGATCAAGTCGCGTTAGTTCACACACACATGGCGTTGGCACAACAAAGACATTTTGAGAATTTAGTATTAGTTTGTATTCGGAGTATGTATTGAATCAGTTAGTGCCCCGTGATTTTAATTTTCCCTTTCAAATTCAATAACGGTTCGACCGATCTTGATGATAATTAGTATATAGTAGTATTGGGTAGGGCATTTATACAGCCGAACATTTATCCCGTACTAAACGTTAAGTGTAAGAGTACCTCAAAGTTATATTTCATAATACTCCCGGCATTAAAATTACAATAACATTTTATAATAACGTTATTTAAAAATATACCTTCAATTTAGGATTATAAGACTCTTTTTTATCTAAGATTATTTATTAAAAATGGATAAAATTGAAACTAAAGACGTAAATACGCGTCATTTGAAGTAGGAACTTGAGCCAATGCTCAGTCCACAAAAAAAGATACTCTTACAAACTCATTTTAAAATCGTGGCCTACCCAACACTAATATATAGTAAGAAAATGTAATTGGGAGAATGACAGATTATGTGTATTTACTAGTAGTAAACAATTTTTGTAGTTTATGTATCTATACTAACTGCTAAAATTTTAACTAGATATGTACATATTGATTCGCGAATTAATGAAATATCTCAGATTTTTAAATTATTTCTATTTAAATTGTGTATCGCAGTATTCGCCTAATGAATAATATACTTTTAGTTTAAAAATTAGTTATCCAATAGAATAATTCACTAATATAATTTAATAGTTTACAAATAATTCGGAAACAATTCGAATTATTGGAAAAAAAATCGAATTATTCCAAATTTTCGAATTATTCGATTCTAGTTTCGAATCGAATATTAACATTCGATTCGGAAGGTATAAATCGAATTTTCGAAAAGTTCGAATTAATTGCACACCCCTAATATTGATCATAAGGCGCGTTTCACGTTTACGATTTTTAGAAAACATACATATTCTGCTAAATATGCCGATATTTAGCAGAACATAAAAAAAATATTTAATATGGTTATCATATAAGTTTATGATACTGATATAAAACCTATATTATTTTTTTATATTCTGTTTAATATGCCGGTGTGTATATATTTTAATATTGCTTTCGGGTTAATATTTTTATTACATATAAACAAACTTGTATTAGCAATATTCACTTATTCTCCACTCTCGTGACAACATATTTATTAGGGAACAATATTGTATTAAGCTAAAAACTTACTCCAATAATTTTTCTTGTAATGTCACCTTTGGACCATAGGACTCAAAGTCCATTTTTATATATAAATAGTCGCGGTTACCTGCTAGTGTTTAATGTAATATCAGACACATTGTTAAAACTGTATTTTATAAGTATGATTAGCAAAACAGTTTGTCTTACTAAGACATACTTCTCCTTTTGTAATTACATTTTTTAGTGCATCTCTTAGTTTTAAAAACTTATTTATATCTTAATAACATGTTTTTGTTTAAAGTATTGAGGTTTTTATTGAAAGTAAGGTGTTATTACTTAATATAATATATAAGGATATTGTGTTTAATAATATCAACTAATCATGCCATATTTATCCATACGTCCTTAATTCCTTACCTATTCCATTATATATACTACAATTGCTAATGTTTTATATACACCGATTTTACGCTCCTAAATAAAAGTGGTATATATTATGGAAAAAATCTCATTTGCTAATTTTATACACCAATATTATATTTTACGCTGACATACCGCTGCTTTGGATGAATACATTATATTTTTATATAAAACAGTGTAACGTAATCATCAAAATAACAAAAATGTCAAAAGTTGACTCCTTAAACATAGGCATTATGTCAATAAGGTTTACATTATTGTAATAAATAACCATTATGATTATATAAATAATGATTATCTTACATAAATCCCAAAAGAGCTACAAAATATGGGTATCTAATTTATCGAAACTCTTACATACAAAACAGGTTTTTAAAATGAGTCACTATATTAAAATAGTGGAGACTACATATTGAGGATGCGTGCGAATGAATGTCCTAAGTGAAATTTCATGAAAAAGTCAATTTTAATTTATAACTTTGGGGGTTTCATTGTTTTTATAAATGAAAACCGAACTTATATTGATTGGATAAAATATATATTCCATTAAGTACAGTATAATGTTAATATAACTAGCCATAAGTGCTAATACAAAAATACATATATCAATGATCTATATTGTGAGACACTTCGACAGCTCACTCGCGAAGATGCCGATTCAGGATCAATGAAAAACGCCACCAGACTCTTCACCCAACGCCCCGCCGTCTACTTTTCACCAGACGAGGATATATGATTGCGATCGAACTGTTGTTCAGCAGGAAAGTTAACGCCGAATTGGCTTTCTTATATGTTGTATTTACGACTGACACGCGGATACTATTGTGACAAGCAAACGACGCTAATCGGCTCTTTATTTGTAATAAAGTACATCTTATGATTGGAGTTCCATTATTCTCCAAACACAGGGTTTACATTAAGTGCACAAACAACATTATTCCGAGAAAAACAATACAAACAAATATACATTCTATAGTCGACAATAACATTTCTTATACGATTTTACTAATTATTTATATACATATAGACTCTAAATTAATCAATATATAATATTTTCTATACGAAAGGGAAAGATAGATTCTAAGTTTTGCAAAAATATACTATTTTCTAGACGAAAGGGAAAGGTCGCGAACATATATGTTTTTAATAATTGTAGAAGCTCTATTTAACGATTTTTGTTTATCAATTATTGGCACGTAATTTTGTTCCAAAATTCAGTAATTCAAAACAGTCACTGTTGTTTGATACTAAGTAACAAGTTTTTATATGTTATGATTTTTACGACAAATCTTCATTGTAACTGATTACTTGGTATGATTAATATTTTCTAAATCCCTTTGGTTTTGTTATATCAACATTGCACTATATTATAATAGGTTATTATAACAGATACGACGTTATTTCTCTGGCATCCTCATATCTAGTTTCAAGTTCCTTTTAATAATAATTCTAACGAATGTAAGAGAGTCTGTGTGAATGAATAACTATATAGCATTATGTCCCGTAATAAAAACAGTTTATTTTACATTTCAATGGAATGCATATAACAATAGGAGGAATGTACAGACGGCTACTACAAGGCCAATGATAAGTGAATCTCGTCGTTTTCGGGCGTTTATCCGATATATAAGACTGTTCAACATCGGAAACCTATAATAAACATTAATTATTAAAAGAAAACATATTTACTAAGACGTTTTTAACTGAGTTATGGTATGCGATCGTATAACGCAATTCGTCGCAAAACAGTCTTAACTCAAGTTGTTTCAATTAACATTCAACGACTGTATAATATAAAAGTACTTATAGTCGGAGAGCCTGGTATGCTAAATTTGCAGTTATTCGAGCGGCATAGGCACTTTAGACTCCAAGCCCATGGAAAAACAAACAGTGAAATGAACCAACGTGTATAACCCATCGAAGGCTGTTACTATAAAATAAAATAACTTTGAGCGCTATGTCGTCATTTCTAGGCGGTACAGGCGAATACACGAGTAAATTTTTTTTTATCCTAATATTTTCTTTTGTAACCATTTATAATGAACGGCTATAAGGTACAAAAGTAATATTTAATAACATTATATCAAAAAAATAGTTGCCGTATAAAAATTTATGATATAGTAAGAGCCTTTTAAGCGTTATTCACGTTGGTTCATTTCACTGGATTACATTCTAAAACGAAAAAATTTTATGTTAAGTTTCCCATTTTATCGTAGGGGGAGAGCATGTAGGAGTTTTTAAAAATCATTTTCATGGAAATTCGCGATCACGTCATAGGGTATACTCGCTTGATGTTTCTGATCACCGATACACATTAATCTGACGGTTAACAAGTGGGGAGTGGCCGTGAAAAGGGTAATAAAACGAAAAAATAAAGTTATACGAGTATGTCAGATGTTTAAAGTGAAAGTACACTCAGAAAAGTGGCCTATTGAAATCTAAATTTAATATTTATATAATGCGCTCAAGTAACACCTAAAGTCCACTCTTGAGCTCCCCTACTATTAGTAAAAAAAGGTTTAAAAACGTAGGAAGTGAATCTTCTTTGTATGAGCAAGGAAAATGTTTCCCTTTAATAAAGTCTTTTGAAGTAACAAGCGGACATTTGTTCTTTGCTTTCGAGTTATGACAGTTGTTTTTTACAAATGTCCGTTTAAATTATTTAAAAGATATTGTTGACTTGAATTTTTAGAGAATAAATAGAGATAAATTAAAATACCTGTTTGTGATGTCGTTGAATCTGGTCTGCATCTTCTTGAAGGCTTGACGCTGCGACGTGAGGTGTTCACGAGCCTCCATCGCTATGTTTATTTGTTCGTCCACGAGAATATGAGAACTGACACAAGAATATAAATTATTACATAAGTGCATACCAATATTTTTTATCTCTGAGTGCGAATGTGCAACCTTTCTAAGGTATAAAATGGGCTAGAGAGAAACTTCTTTAAGCGAGAAAATTATTGCGGTGCCTGGGTAAGAGAGGCCTTGCCCAGCTTCGGCTGTACATAAAAATAACGTCATATTGTTGGAATATTTCAAATGAACCGAAACAACAGGCTTAAACATAAACAACAATTAATCAACATCAATCATTATCAGCAAATTTACCCACAAAACTTAAACAGTCAAATATAACCTTTATTTAATATGTTCCATAATTACATAGATTTCTTAACATTACCCTTGCCTCCAAACTAGGAATCAGTCTCTTCCCATTACATTATTTTGATAATTGTATGAATGTGTACATGTGTGCGTGCTTGAGTGTGTGTATAGAAGTGAAACTTCTTATGGCATGGTTTACCAAGCTATTTTGAATACCATTAGTTAAGTATTGTTTTGTACTGAGATAATGTCATTAGGTAATTACAAGTGCTGTAACATTTTACGAATATAGCCAGGTAACGTAGGAGACAATTCATATTTTATTGGTTTTTACAAAGTTTCGTGCGGGAACGGCTGTATTGATACACGGGTGTTTTTTTCTATACCTGTGCAAATGGTTGGATTCTTTAGCATACTGATCGCGACGGCTGAGTCCTGGGGCAGCTGGAGGTGGACTGCCTCCACGTAGCAGTTCTTCCCTTTCGCGGCGTGCACTAACACGAGCTGAGGTTTTTTGGAATTCTTGCTGATAGTCCTGTGGTGAAATCCTCAATATTACCCAATCTCTTAACCAAATTTGAGCACTCTCACATTCCGACGGGAAAGCAAATCCGACAACCGGAGATCTATATGTTTTTTTGCTGACAAGTTAGTGCTTGATTGTGATATCACTTGTTTTAAGTCGTTTCTTGTACACCCACACAGGCAGCTGCGTTCAGTCCTTAACCCGAACGTTAGGTGGTCGTGTTTAATTTTTGTTTTTTTTTTTATAGTAAGGTAATGTATTAACATGATGAAGCGTAAATAATGCTTATAAAACGATATAACTTTTTTACATCAGAATTTCTGAGTTCCAGCCTATCAACAAAGTTGTCATTAGTACTAACATTTGGGTTCGTTTTCGGGAGCGGTTTCCTGACACCCCATTACAAATTGGTAAAATTGTAAAGACTTAACACAATATAAAACAATAAAAAATTATCAATCTTATGCTTAAGCTCTCATAACCTATAGTAATATGTGTGTACTTTAAAAATATGTACAACTTACTATAAGAATTTCCCTGTGTTTCTTAATAGTGTGCAATGTTGCTGTTCCACTTGGTGCCAAATCTGCCATTCTATCATTTAACATTGAAAGCTGTAAAAAATTATATTATTGGTGATCATTATCATCAAAAATCATACACAGTAAACATGAGTAAGCAAAAACAGTTGACAAAGCACATTCTTTTTCTACAGAAATAGTAATATTAGCAAAAGTAACTTTTCATAGCATACACGATTTTTCTGTGAAAGTTTTGTCAAAATTGGTCTACCTGATTTTGATATTAGCCAGAAGAAACAGAATGAGACAAAATTAAAAAAAGGTATTTCTATATAAATACCTTATATGCATTTAGCGAAATGATATTAATTTAAAGTTACAACCATTCTTTCCAATTTTATTTATTATCTAAACAGATAAATTATCTACAGTTCAAGATTTTTTTCCTATGATAGACTTATATTACTGATATGAATCATACACTTCCAACAATTATTAGATATAAAACAATATTAAAATATAATAATAGGCAATTTCCACTTATATTAATGAGAGAACCACAATAAAAAGGTGCTTTGGAAATTACTAGCATAACCTTTTTAAACTCTTAATATTGAATGAGACCAACAAAGCTTACACGAGTAGGCTTTTAAATTGTTATATTAATAAATTTATCTTTATTAATAAAGAAATATTTCTGAGATCCTAACAACAAATGGCACTCAAGAAAATTTTAAAATATGTAATCTGAACTTGAGTGGAAGATTAATTTGTACAATATAGAAAGAGTGTAAAATAACAGTAGGAATTGAAAAAAATAAAATTTTTTGAAAACTGTATTAAGATGTTATAAATTTATTAACAAGCTGAGTGATTTAATATAGTATGGTATCAAAATTTACTTTATAAAATATCAATTTCTAAGGTAATATTTACTGGTAGTGTGTTTAGAAAAGGAAAATGTAGGAGAGATTTGTTAACTTTAATTTTTGTAACATATTGATGCACAAGTTGGTCTTATAAGACTAAAAAGTCAATATGTGACAGCAGAATATTATTAATCTATTTCCTCTCTTCTGGATTTATATATTGAAATAATTTTTTTTATACATTTCATTTATAGATAAATCCTAAAAACATTTTTTAAAATCAAAGATGTATATAGTTAGAAGTATCAGATAGTATACCTTATTTAATAGTTGTTGTAGTTCCATAGAAAGTGTATCAAACATATCATCACTGTTAATTAAAGGCACACTTTCTGAGCTAAGGCCTGAACTCCCAGTACTAACTCCTAGTTTACTGAAAGCCACCAATTTGACATCAATATCGTTTTCTAAAGCTCGAGCTTGTTTCCTTACATCTGAAAAGCAAAAGTTGGTTTTGACTTGTAATTTTTAATTAGGAAACTTTTAGTATGTTTGAGTCTATTTTGTTCCAGCTAATGTTTGAAATGGTGGGTTTTGACAGAATTGCGTCAGTAGATAGCTGATGTTATAAAAAATAATTTAGACAGCTTTTGTTTATAGTAGGAAAAATGACACCTGTGTCACTGTGGCTCAATTCTATGCTAGCAGAAGTTCTAGGTTTGTTCCTAGGCAGTATAAATTTAGGAAATCATATTTTATCGAATCATGGACTGATGGTAGACTTTGGCCATGGCTAGTCACCACTCTACCAGTAAAAATGTGCTGCTATAACAAACATTGTGTTCATTGTGTTGTGTATGATGCTGTGTAGAAACCATAAGAGGTAAATTTATCTTACTAGTTTAACACACTTTAAATAGAATACTGGAGCAACTTATATCTATTTTATTTATATTCTCAAATATAATTCATTTCAATATCACAAACACTACATCTTCTTAAAATGTTATAATAAAGATTCCCTTGTACTCCTATACTATGATTCTATTTGATTCATATAATATCGGTGGCAAATTATGTCATATAATAATTTGTTTCGATGTTTAATCTTCCTGGATAAAGTAAAACAAAATAATCGGTTTATTATGAAAAGGTACACAATTTACACAAACAATAGTACTATTTTAGGTAAGTTGTTTACAAAGCTGTATTGTGTAAGTTTTTAAGTGATTATAGTCGCTATTCACTCATCAACAAATATGCAACGTCACAAATTTTATTTACAAATTACATAGCCGGTAGATATCAGCAATAATTCTTACCTTCCCAACTAGAGCCTGCCATTGTAGTCATATTGCTTATATGAAAGGTTTGATTTATAAAACGAAAGATACACTATGTATAACTTGTTAAGTAAACACATAAAAGCTTAAATTTAAATTTTATTTCCTTTGCGTAGAATTATGATATTTCTTTCGAAATCTACATGAAATAAATGTTGACAATTTTGACGTTCTCCATCAATGTCAAGTGTCGTTCTTAATAATAATAATGACTTTTATTTATTCTTTTAAAGGAAAAGATAAAAGTTTTAGAGCATACAGCTAAATGGCAATTGACAGATAAATTTACGTATAAAAGGTTTATTTGTTCTTATTACCCCTTGTAAATATTTCTAAAATTTCAAAAATAAAACTAAGTTTTAAAGTATTTGTATAAAGTTGAAGTTATATACGTATTTTGCTAATAAGTGAATGGTTGACTGTGAATTAACTTGATGGTATGTAATGAAACAGTCTAAGGTGATAGCGCGCTAACCGGCATTAAGGTGATTTAATACTAAACGGTCTTACATTGGTCATTGTATTTGATCGCAATTTTCTGGCTTGGTTTCAAGTCTTTTTGTTTCTGTGATTGTAACTAGGCATGGTCAATACTTCACACCAGTCCAGGCTTAGAAAAATTAGAAAATACAGTTTCCTAAAATTTGTTCTGCGGGGAATCAAATCCAGCATTACTAATCATCTATGAGACATCAAATATAATATAGTAAACATGAGTACTACCTGAAGCGATTCTTACTTACAAAATCGAAATAGTTTGGTTTAATATTTTTCTTAGGATAATAAAGTCATATAAGGTAATAAAGAATTCAAACTGCTTATGACTAAGCTGAACCTTCTGGACGTATTGTATATTATATAGATTATTATTCCTGGTTTCATAAATTGATTAATTTTTAATAACAAATTGCAAAACTTTATGTATCTTTCGATTTTTGTTCACTTTTGGGTATTTTCAGGAATTTAGACATGTTGGAAAGTGATACTGCAATCTGTGAGAGTGGATAGATCATAACTATTTGTAAGTAAAATTTTCACTCAGTTCAGTCTTAGATAAATCAACGGCTCGGGTATGCAAATGTTTGCTTTAAACTCTTGAAAGGAGTTAAAAGTGTTTTTGTTCAATGTGCGTAACATTAATAAATATAATTGTAATGAATGGAAACTTTTTGGGTTTTGTAATATAAGTTATCTTTTATCGTATAAATTCAGGCAAGGTATTTAATACCCGCATATTTACGCTTACACAATTATTCGTTCTCGATATATATATATTGTACCTATCAACGTTAAGTTGGTTTTGCAAAGTCGGGTTTTAAAGTGAATTAATCCTCTCAATGCCTTAGTGCTAGCATAGGAAATGACAACCCTATTTAAATGTAAGTATTCAGTTCAATTTTAAAGAATTGGATAAAGAAGAACAATTTGGTTGTGTATTTCTTTATAAACACCATTCCTAAATGACCGTGTTGAGTGTCTTCAAGAATAGTTCAGCTCTTTAATTAAAATCCATGTATGTATTTTGTAGTTATATTATAAATAAAATAGATATAAGTTTTTTTTCTGGATTATGTTTTATGATTTTGTTGTCACCCTATGATTTTATAGCTTTTACAATTCAAGGATTGTCTGGAGGAAAACGCTCCAAGCGATATGCGTGCCTTTGCACACATTTTTCACTTATTACTTGTTTTTATCTCTTTTAATGTTTTTGTTTTGTATCTTTTATTTTGAGTGCTAAAAGATACAAAACAAAATTATAAATAATAATAAAATCCTCCATAATTTCTATAGATATAATTAGCTAATTTCATAATAATTTCGTAATTTCATGTTTTTTTTCAAATAACAATAGTAAGGTAAAAAGTAAGTAGCAGCCCATTAACGTCCCACTGCTGGGCACAGGCCTCCTCGCTCATATGAGAGAGGGTTTTTAGAGCATAGACCCACCACGCTGCTCCACTGCGGATTGGCAGGCATAGTACACAAGTGCACTCTCTATTCCTTCACTCTCATAGTCCGATGTGACGGGAATCCGACACGACCGGAGAGAGATCAGGCGCAGGACCGACGGCTTAACGTGCTCTCCGAGGCACGGGGGTGGATCACACCGCCAACTTCCCAACTTCGGGCAAATATTGAGAAAATCTTAATAGAAAACTCAATATTGATTTTTGAATTGGCCCGACCCGGGACTCGAACCCAGGACCTCATGTCTGTAGTCGAACATGCTAACCACTAGACCAATGAGGCAGTCCAAATAGCAATACCCAAAGTTATTCCTTATAAAATGAGCTATCTACTAGTTAGAGATTAATCAAAATTGGTAGAGCCGTTTTTGAGATTAGCTGGAACAAATAGATAGACATACAAAAAAAAATGTTTCTCGCTATGGATACCGTATACGCTTTATTATGAATTTAGTGAAAAACTGTTAATTTGGCATTACAGACACACATTCTTATGTTTTGTATGTCAAATTCCTAATTTAATCATACTTCAATCTGCTTTTTAAATTACCTTCGATGTAAATTTAGTTTTGATTTATTTTAAATTATCTTTATAGGTATAATCTTAGATGTAGTAAAGCCTATTTTTCTAGTACCAAATAAACTAAAGTTGTCATTCGTTTATGCGACGTAAAAAGTGACGCACATCAAAATCGAGCCGTTATTTTATGTCCACAATTATTGAAAATAAGCTCTTCTGGGCATCGCGAAACTTTATACTAATGTTTTAAAACTGTAAGTATTTATTATTATGAGAAATATTATGCTCTGAGGTATGTATTACTAACATTTTTTAATAAGTTCTTCTGTTATATTATTAATCTTTTAAAACAAAAACGAAAGATATCTGTAACTGTAACATCGGTTAATTGATTAAATTATGAAAAATATAGCGTTTTTAGTACAGTAATATGAAAGTATATGACTATGTCGTCATTTGGAAAACTTCTTAAGCTCCTGTATACAATCTTTTTAACAAGTGTTTGACACCTGTAACCAAGGTGATTGCCTCCTGACTTCCCGCAATCAAATCGATCGTTGTTACTAGTTATGTTAATCGAAACTAGAAATTAAGCTATCATTTTTGTTTGCTACTTATTGAGGATGTTTCATTAATACTGTAAAACTCACCTTTACTTTTATCATTAAAAAGATGAGTATCGCGATATCGAAACGAAATTCATATTAGATTTTATTCCACAAATCTTTGTGTAATTTATTTAATATTTTGTTATAGAAAAATACAGAAAAATAGTTTTTAATTTGGTTTGTCTGTTTGGTCTGTACGGGAATGGGAAATGAATAAAAAAATTCCAAAGATGAAGAATTATGTACTCTATTAATTAGGATTACTAACTTAGAGGGACAAACCCTGTAGTTTTTATATTGTATGTACTGTTACCTCGTATATGACAAATAAAGTAAAAGAAAGAAACTAAGCTTTTAAGCATAATCTTATTTTAAATCTATGGAAGCAATACAAGATAAAACTAATTTTCTTTAGGTGTAGGTATACTAAAGCTAAAGGTAGTCGCGACACGCGACATTTGCGATTACAGACTGAGATATAACACTTTTACATAATATTATGTACGAATTTTAAATAAATTCGTTTAACTGTCATGTACATATACTTTTTTATTTATTAATTTATTTAATTACCAAACTATAAAAGCTTTTTAAGTAATCTCAGTTGCTCGTCATGGGTTTCCCTTTGTAGCGAGCGTTAAGACCTTTCTTCTTAAACACATATTGGGTTAATATGATTGTGTTAGTAGAAGACAAAATACAATTTACCGTTATACCAATACGTAATATACAAAACTGTTATAAAGAGAAAAACTTGGTTATTGCTTGTTCTGGATAAATTTAAAATCTACAAGAGCGATTTATAAAATCTTAGGATGTGAGGATTACGCTATGGATATAATTTTGCAGTCAATATTGTATGAAAATTAAAAGTGCGTGCGTACAAATTACACATGTCAGAAGTGTAACGTCTTTGGCAAACTAATTTTTAAGTCCTTTTTATGTTTATACAAAACTAAAACTTGGGATTTCCGAGACTTAGAGGGAGGGAAAAGGGAAGATATGTTAGGAATTTAATGAATTTAATTGTCACTAAAATAATTAAAATATTAAAAGCGTAAAAAATTAATATAAATAATAAACTAAAATTTCAAATGATGAATTGTAAATAAAAATGCTACGTGTTTTGAATTTAGAAAAGAGAATTTATGAAATATTTTTACTTTATATTTTATGAAAAATAGTATATTAAACTAGTATATTATATAACGAGTGGCAAATTAAAATGCCACATGTTATTTGTAAATGTTAAAACTACAAGCCTTCAAACAAATTACCGTAAAAACGCTGCACATCTTCGTAATAGTAATCACGCATTTCATCCGTAAAAATTTAACCTTCATGCGTTCACCTAAAGAAGTTTCAAACAAAAATAGTTTTTCGAAATATATATAACATATTGTAATAGCTTTGAGTTGATACTATTGTCGCTACATTTATGACTTTACGAAGGAATTAAGGGACATAAAACAGTGAGGTTTCGCGCGCGAAGCTTAGCGCCCGCCCAAGCGTTAGTTGAAACGTCTGAAATCGTAAGCATGTATTTAAATAATTACAATCATATTTACACACACAGATAATTGGTTTATGTACTGTACAATTGTACATATTTCTTTTTAAACTCCATACAAATTTTTATATCGACCCACAAATAAAATGAAAAACGTTTTAATGAATCCGTCGATGTGTCATGGATCTAGTTATTTGTGTTGTTAATAAATACTTTTAAATTAATTGCTTAACTAATGAAAATAATGAGACAAGTGATAATAAAAGCATATTCGACTTTCTAGTTCATGACGGATTTTTTGTAATTGTAGTTTGCCCAGTAATATGGTCACAATAAATTGAATACTAAGCTACATAAAATAATTATACTCTAGAAAACGCTTTATTCAACCAATTACAACGATATTGCAAATTGTATACTCTAAAAAAACATATATAAAAGTTTGTTAACAATTCAATAATGATCATATCAGTCATTGAATAATCAAATTAGAAATATTCTCAATTACTTTGTTTATATAATATTTAAAATCCAAAAATCCAAATCATAATATTCTTTATTCAAGTAGGCTCTTAAAGCTTTTGAATCGTCAAATAGTCTGTCCTTGGGTAAAAAATCTACCATCGGTTCGGAAAGTTGATTCCGCTAAGAAGAAACCGGCAGGAAACTCAGCGGTTACTCGTTTAAATATAGTTTTGTAGGTTACAATGTATAAAATTTTTGAATGTGATATAAATATACTGTAATATTTTATATTATAACCAATAACAAATTACTTGGCTGTCTCCTTACCCTAATGCAGTTCTCTTAATTGGTTTTTAAACAGAATTATATCCTCACGATATTTGAATAAAGGGAAGAAAAAAGATATTCCATTAAGATTTACAAGCGGATACATTTTATGGGAAAAATTGAAAATCATTTATGGACACAAAGTTAGAAATATATTGTTTTTGTGGTATAAAACCATATTCATATCTCTTACTAATATTACTCTATTAGAACATCGCTTGAATAGTTTCCAAGTTTATAACGGACGTTGGTAAGCAATTATTATTGTGATTTATCAGTTGGAGTGTAGAGGCGTTTGATACCTATTGAAAACATTTTTAATATAGCCACCCTTTATCTCTAGTGGTCAGACTTGTTGAAGTTATTTACGAGTATTTCATATCCGGGCTATGAATAAATGAATCATTTCCATTGCTGGCGATCCGTCTTTTGATATGTATAATTAATAACTTTGGAAATTTACTGATTGATATCAATTAAAGTGATTCTGGTCAGCCATCTACACTTGATACTAGAACGCTAAAACCAAACTTAGTACCCATTTGTATTATTGTTGAGATAGAGAAGGAATGCAGAATGCTATTTTTTTGTTAATATACAAAAACAATACATTAAATCTTTAAAACCAGAAATACACTGTACTCTTCTATCATTCACTAACAATTATGCCAAACGCCATAAGGTTACATTAGAAAAGTTTAGGTTGTTAAAAGCATTATGAAGGTTACATTACAAAAGTTACTATCGTGGTGAGTTTATTTAAAATTGCCAATATTCATTGTAACGTTGATAATTTTTATCTTTTATACGAGTCTTCTCCTGACTTTAACAAGCAGAACAATATAAGAATTATCGAAATTGGTCCAGCATTGCAGGTGTGATGCCGTGACATGATAATGGGAACTCATTTTTATATAAAGACATTATTTCAACAACTTGTTTTGGGTATAGTCTTAGATAAACCGGTAGCCGCTGGAGTTATAATATTGTATGTTTTTTTTCTCTTTGACAATAGAACCTTAGGATATACTTTTATATTATACGCATAGAAATGCAGCTATTATTAAGAATAACTTCTATTCATATAGACATACATATATTCTTGTTGTAATGAGTTTGATTAAAACATTGTAAATAATAAGTGAAAGTTAAATAAAGCCTCCGAAACAATTATTTTACGGACTTTCGTGCTAATTGTAAAGAGTTTTTTAGTCTACATTTCGTTTGTATGCTCCACATATTCTAACCCACGTGTAGAAGTAATAGTTAATGTGTAGAAAGTAGGACAAGCACTGTATAATTTGTCATAGGTCGATGAACCAAAAGTTTTGTAATTATTGAAACTAAAATACGATACATGTTCAAAATTTTACTGCGTTTTCAATAACTGGCTAAGGTCATGATCTCTTAGTGAATAGATATGTGGATTTCTGTTAAGAGCCACGGTTTCGAATCCTTGGCAGGTACTACTAGTTTAGTAAAATTAAATATTGTGCTTTTCAGTGACACAAACATAGTGACGAAACCTGCATATCCTTGGAACAATTCTGGGATATGTAGCATGTCCACACGCAGTGCCGCAGTGTGGCACCTCTTCGCTGTAAAAACCTTTTCCATTACTAGCAAGAGTCCAGCTGTACAACCTTAGTAGAGTACCTTTTACCCTATCTTATTCTTGCATTATACGAAGCTTATTTAAGCTTTTATTTGCATAGCTTCTTTAGGTGTTTAAAGCGAATACTATCTTCGTTAACAGAGATCCACGGGCTCAATCTCCGTCAGGGCAAATTCAGGCAAATTTATTTTCTAATTGCGGAAAAGAGTTAGTAAAACACAGTAGTGTCCCTTACCGTCTACGCGTTAGCGTCTATACTCGCCTTTTAAATTTCTATAAGTAATGGGTTTTACGTAAAATTACGCGAACTGTACGTTAATTTACTTTTTTTTTACTTCAATACTTGGTTTACTTCAATAAACATTAGTGTAATTCGACCTTTCTTATTCCAGGTTGAGATATGACAGATAAGAATATAAGACGGGGCTTCGGGGTACCATTCTATGCTGCCCCTCGTCGCAAAACTTCTGCAGAAATTATAAGCGAAGCTCGGGCTGCTATCAGCGCAGGTAGTGATATCAAAACGTAGAATATTCATCAAACATTGTTCATTATATACATTTACAATCAATAATAACTGTTGTTGAGCATAAATCTATCCCAATAATTTCGATAAGAGTTCGATCCTACGCTGTTTGTATCCAGTTACTGCTGTCCTCCTAATGAATCTGCCAACATTGTACCTTGTCTGTTTAACCTCAAGCTTAAACTGAAATTTATTTACGTATGCTACTAACGAATGATATATTCAATATTTAGTAATACGTTTTTTGTACTAATAATAACAATATGTTGTTATAATAGCGCGCACTTACAACAATACATATTCGATATTGGACTTCTTCCACTTGTCAAAATCGCAATATAAAAAAGAATTAATTAAAAAGAAAACTTTTCAAGACAGACTTAGGTACTGGGTTCGAGTCGTCGATCGTATATTGAGAGATCGTATGTTAAGATTTTTTCAATATTTGCCCGGGAAGTTGGGAAGTTGTCGGTGTACTCTAGCCCCGTGCCTTGGAGAGCACATACGGCCGTAGGTCCTGCGCCAGATCTCTCTCCGGTCGTGTCGGATTGCCTTCACATCGGAATATGAGAGTGAAGGAATAGACAGTGCACTTGTGCATCATACCTCTCAATCCGCAGTGAAGCGGCGCGGTAGGTCAATGCTCTAAAAACCCTCTCTCATGTGAGTGAGGAAGCCTGTGCCCAGTAGTGGGACGTTAATGGGCTACTACTAACCTTGCCTTTTTAAATTTGTTATGTAATAAAAATAATATCGTGCGAAACCTATTGGATTGTCTTCGTAGTTTTCTTAATAACAGAATTGTTATAAGTTTAAATGGGAATGGAGATATAAAAACTAGGGGCGTCCGAATAATTCGAACCTACCAAATAGAATTTAATCTCTAATCTCGAATCGAACAATTTGGGAATTCGAATTTCCAAATTATTCGTAAACTATTGAATGATTAGTGAATTTTCGAGTATTTTCAATCCAGAATTTCCGATGTTCAATATTCAAATATAAAAACAGTCTATATACATTTTATTCAAACCTGAAGATAGGTTCAATTCGAATAAGTTCGAGTGTGGGTTTACGTTGTCTGTCGTTCTTTCGAGTAATTTTTTTCATAATAAGTTGCAAATTGTAGAAATATAGTAAAAAAAATTACTTCCTGGTCAAAATTTTTTCGGAACCGCTTGCCTATATTACCATCTAGATTTTTTATGATCCAACAAAGATCAACATATATTGAAAATGAGCAATAGTATTCTCTAATGGGTAATTGATTTTTAAATGAAAAGTATTCGTAAGTCAAATATTTCGATACACGATTTAAATATAAACAATTGAAAATCTAGAGATATTTCATTAATTCCCGAATTATTAGAAATTTTTCAAGTTATTCGATTTTTATAGAATTATTCGTGGAATTTTGTTTTTAAAAATATTGATATTCGATTCAATTCGATTCGAACGATAGTCGCACACCCCTAATAAAAACTCTTTAAAAGGCTAAAGCGATTAAGCTCCCTTAGATATATCTCGAAGCCTGATTGAAAAAAGTTTGTTTTATTTAAAATTTTAACAGATCTGGGGAAATCAAGCGTATATATTATGCCACAAAAAAGAGTTATTATTATAAAAGATATTTGTTTAGATTATAGAAAGTATTATCCTATCTATTTTATCCTTGTCAGTGGCATAAATTGCGTTATATTTTTGTATTTCGAAAACAGTTTGTGAAAAGAAATATGTTACGACATTCGCGTGACTATATTGCTGTAATAACGTGAAAATGTAGTGTCAAACAATGCTCAATCACACAAGTGTGTTATAGTCACGAGAATCATTTATATAATATGTTCATTTATAGTCGTGAGATAATTTTATTACATGAAGTACAAACATGTCTATGTCTGTGTATCAATCGTTCAATGTATTACTACATCACGGGTTTAAAAAATTTAATTATAATTTACTATAATTCAATTTCCATAGGTCACATTGTCTTTATATAAAGCATGGGAATATTTGCTATTTCTCCATAACTGTTATTTTGACGTTATTATTTGTCCAATAACTGGTATTTTATCAAGTTATTTGATACTGAAAAGTTATTTTTTCCATAGACTACATATTAGGTACGAGGTATGTATTTATATCGCAGATGTAGTACCTATACAAAGACACAAAATATGTGATAGACATTGACTATAAAGAAGATTACTACGATCTTCTTTATAGTCAATGTCTATCACACGAAAGCAAAACACATTGTAACCTACAAAAACTAAGTTTAACAAAGATAAAGTAAACGTTGATTTCCTTGTCGGTTTCTACTTTTCGAAACGGTGGTAGCTTTGTTACCAACGGACAGACTACTTAAATAAATAATATTTTGATTTAATATCTTTTTTAAAGTTTGAATCATTACTAAGTTTAATGCATTTTTTAAACTGGTTGTTCCAAAATTTGTAAGGGAAAGAGAAATTCTAAGCGTAAAATTCCGAGATAAATATGTTTTGCGTGACCCATGCTTTAGCTTCAAGGTGTGTAGGTAGTTGAACTCTAAGGTCGATGTAAAGTTGTTAAGTGTAACTAAGGTGTCACCATGGTTACTGGATCAACTTAACAATATTATAAGGTATAGCGTATTCAGTAAGTAGATTGACTGTAATTGAATAGGATCTTTTTGGGTTTTTGTATTTAAGTAACCTTTTGTCTTTTATTACCCGTCTTTTATGAAAAGATAATTGAAAACATTGAAATTTAATTAAACAGGTACTATTGTAATATCTAAGTTCTGCGAAACTGAAAAAAAAGGAAAGTCACTTGACAAATCAATATTATAGAAAATTGCTTCGTTATTACGACGGGTTCATTAATCATTAAGATTTATGATACGCTCTGTAAATACATTTTACTGAGTAAATATGAAAAAGCTGCAAGTCAAAGACATTGGACTTAAATTAGTTATAGATAATTTATAAGTATATACATATATTGTCAAACTTTAGTTTGGATATCGAAATTTTATTGAGCTAATTTCGACATTTAGGGGATTAATTAATCCAAAAATGTATTTAACATTTGTATCTGTTTATATTCTTGCCTGCTTGTTAAGTGTCAATTTTCTTACATTATATAGCGAATTTCAAGTATAGTGCCATTTTACTTAAATTTGTTTCTTAAAAAGGTTATACTCAAGCGTGGTACTTAATTAGCCATAATTTACAAAAAATCGAATAAAGCCATCATAATGATAAATAAATTATCTTCAATAAAACATAAATATTTCTTGTAAAATTGTTATGATTTTGATAAAAATTTTTGAAGCTGAAGTGTCTTATTTTTCATAAGATTCACTGAAAAGTCTGTTAGGCTTGCCGCGATAGAGGTAAATTTTCTCGAAAAGAGCTTGTGAGATTTGATGTTTAACTTTTTTTACATTATTTATAATAATTACTATTATGTAGAACTTTTTTTTAACAGAAATGAGTAATATGGCAGCAAACGCTCTACGTCCATTGCGTACGCGCCGTCCATTTACGCCGCGAGAACCGCAACGTACACTGTTCACGGAACGCGCACGAAAAAAGGACGTGAGACCGCCCAGCGCTTTTGAGTAATTATTACTTAAATTCCACGAAAATAATAGACATTTTGTCTCTGAGAGGCATTTGACCGTGTCTTACGTGATGGTATGTGGTGATAATGTAGTAAAGCTTACCTGGCGTGACGTAATTCAAAAATTTAATTCTTAATGATTTATCATACATCGTATACTGGAACGCAATTTTTACTTGCTATGTAATAATAATCTAAATTTTTATTCACGATACCAAGAATCAGTAGATCTGTAAACACTTAAATTATGTTCGTAAAATTAGACTATTTATATAATTATATAATATTAAACAAATTAGATTTTAAATATAGTAAATTTAGGTAACCTTTTGAAATGAAACTTCTTTAGGCGCGTGAGAGTAAAATTATTACGAATGAAACGAGTGATTAGGATCACAAAGATGTGCAGCGTTTGTATGCTAATTCGTTTGACGGTTAGGTGGTTTTAATATTTACAAATAACATGTGGCATTTTAATTTTCAACTCTTCATTTAATCATTTAATATACTATTTGTCATAAAATTTCACAAATTCTCTTTTCTAAATTTTAAGTTCAAAAACAAACTAATGAATAATTTGTAATATTAACAAAAACACGTGGCATTTTTATTTACAATTCGTTAGTTGAGATTTCACTAAGTTATTATTATTAATTTTCATGTTTTAGTGACAATTGAATTTATTAAATTCCTAACATATCTACCTTTTTCCTTCCCTCTAACTCTCGGTAATAAAAATGAGTTTGCCAAAGAAGTTTCCCTTCTGACATATGTATTTTGTACGCACGCACTTTCTCTTTAAACTAAATGATTTGCCTGTCCCCGAGTCACTGCCGTACTATTTTATATTTCACTGGGTATAGTACAGTAGTGATTTATGAATAAGCAATTGAACCTATTCGCTATCATATTTAGGATCATACATAGGATCGTGTTGAAGCTGGCACGCTATATGCTAGTCGATTGGTAGCTAACCATCAGCCAATCCTTCAAAGGTTACTTTATTGAAAGATATTTAAACATGTGTTATGCAAATAAACATTTTTACAGCCTAAAACATTTAAAAATCACCGAGACTAGCGAAGATGATATAGTTCCTGCGAGAACACAGTTTGGAAATTATGATGACGATGATTCGGAAAAGGAATTACAAATGGAAAGCCAATTGAATCCCAAAAAAATACCAGCTGTAAGTATGAATAGATATAGCGTTCTTGAGCCCTGTATTGTATTTAGTTGATATTAATATTCCAAATTTTTATTCAAGTACAATACAATATAGTGCTTTATTGTGGGTGGTCTGACTAAAAATATCACGCAATTGCCTTTGAGATGTACAAGTTTTCTTACGATATTTTCCTTCAAAAAAAAAATACAGTCACGAATTCACATAGCAATTAGGCAATTATAAAGCTTATCGTAATATTTTTTATAAACAATATTTACGTGTTGCTGATGTTTATCTTATAAACCAGACATATTTTAGGTTCGCTCACTACGACAAACTCAGGACCGATCAAATGATGGGTGGAGCAGATTCACCAAGCTTCCACATTTAAGTGGTAAAAGCAAACCTTTACATCGGAGAAATACTACTGATCCAACTGGTATACATTTCTTATTTATTAATTTTTAAAGATATTTCATAGGTAACACTATAAAAAACAATAGTTACGGGTTACATAGTAATATTGAAATTAGCAAATTATTAATCAATAAATGTATATTTGTATGAAAATATTGATTTCAGTTTCAAGTAGAAATACGGATTTAGCTTTATCAATCTCTGTTACAAGGCCTCTTGTTGAAACTGAGAGTTCTGTTGACTTACAAGAAAAACCGATCAAACAAAACGGTACTAATAAATGTAAAAAAGAGGCCATTAATGCCGGTAATATTTTAACGTGTTTGGTAAAACAACTGAATAAAATTTGATTTAAAGCTCTGTGATAGTTCTGTAGCATAACAATGATAAAACTAAGAGAAAGGCATTAATAATATTGTATTTAGAAAAGTTGTATTTACATGCATATTTTCAGTTTGATCTATAGTTAGAAAATGTAGAATATTTGTGTATTGTAAATTAAGACTTTAGTTCTTCTATTTATTTCTTTAATGAAGAATACAAATACAATATATTTAAAGAAGTTTGTTCAGACGATTCTACTAGGAGAAAACAGTACTCCATTGGCAAATCAAGTTCATGCGAGACGGGAAACTCTACACTTGGAGATGTGTTTGTTAGGCCGCTTGATGTTCAAGTGCCCTATACCTTCAAAGAAGACCACAGTAAGTAAGTATTATTATTTTCACTTCCATTAGTCAATATTTGTTAGTGATTCTTCTACTGACAGGCTAAACGGTAGTATCCAAATTTTTAAGGCAAGAACCCCTTAACAACAAAACCATTTCCATTAGCGAGAGTAATATCCCTCATCCTGAGGTAAACATTTGTGATAAAATCCCGTAGTTGCACCATCCGTTTAAATTTGTTTCTGTAATACTTGTTTCTTGTGTGTGTGCAATAAAAACGAATTCCATCTATATAACAAGTTTTAAATTTGTGATAATGCGACGTTCATTGTTTTCCAGCATGAGCGTTTTAGAAATAGCTGAAGCTCTCTCACAAAAAAGTCGAGATGTTAATCGAGTGATCGAATTGTTAGAAGCACTTCAGAACATTATCGTCAAGACATCACCGGCAAGCAGTCTTCGTGAATTAGTACTTCGTTCATTGTATACGCATATAGACTGTGAAGATGAACGTGTGCAAGTGGCTATAGCAAGAGCAATGCTGACGGTAGGATCTTTATCATGCGTAATTTCGGATGCCTTCGTTAAAAGTTACTTACTAACTTAAAAGTTACTTCTTACAAAATTAGTTATCAATACTGCGTATGCTTTCACGTGTATTAATTGTTAATTTGAAATTACAAACATATATTTGTGTACAATTTCTTTAAAGGAAACGTACTATAATTTCAGGTATTGTATTGAATCAAAACTGTACTAAACAATTTTGCCAATTAAATTTCCAAGAATATTTAATTATATTTTCCGTTTAGATGGGCGTAACTGATGCACACCTGACTGCTGCTTGTAAATTAGTGTTTAAAATCGCTAGAAACGATAAAAATGATCATTTTTTCAAAAACAGCAATCTACTTGGTAAGAAAACTATAGCTAGTTTTATTATATATTACATGTAAAACTACATTTATTACTCGCATTATTACAAATTTAAGGCCATTGTATTTATCGTATATTTTCTACTAATAACTATCTATAAATGTAGTAAGGTAAGGTAAGTAGCAGCCCATTAACGTCCACTGCTGGGCGTAGGCCTCCTCACTCATATGAGGGATCGTTTTGTAATGTAGTGTTAACATTTAATTCGATTGTTAAAACATCTCTATTCATCTACTCAAGTTCAAAATAGATTACACATAGTGGATGGCACATGACGTTAATACAGTTTTTCGAATTATTAAATAATTCAAATTATTAATCTATTGTACATAAAAATGCACCGTGTTTTTGTCAATATTAGAAAGTATTAATTATATGTTATGAAAAAAAGTACGTTAAAATTAGTAAATGACGAGTGGCAAATTAGAATGCCACATGTTATTTGTAAATATTAAAACTACCTAACCTTCAAACGAAAACGTTTCATTAGTAAAAATGTTCTTGAGCCTGAAGAGATTTCACTAAATTATAACAACAATACATTAGCCAAAATATATTGCATAATCCTTCGTTTTAATTCAGAAAAACTATTATAAAATATATCCATCTAATATATATCTACTTCTAGTCTATTTAAGGAATGTACTTGATTTTTTTTATATTACTTCATTCTGTTTTTAGAGTTATTAGTGGAAGGATGCGGTCGGGCGGATCCGTTATCAGAAAGTGAATGCTGCGTTTACGCGGCGGGAGCGTTGCGGTTTCTGGCGTTAGAACCGCGCCTGTGTGCGTTGGCACATCGCGCTGGAGCATTGCCACTTGCCGCATTACACTTAAAGATATTAAATAATGCGGTACGTAGTTTTATTAACACTATTAACCATTATAAGGACTATTTTTTTAGAGTCGCTCACTAATTTTCAGGTTAAGTAATACTATTCTCCGATTTTTCATTACATGCTTTGAATGACTTGAAACACAATACAAACTAAGGACTGTCACTAGGCGAATATTTCTTCATTCTCTTGTGCTACCTTTGTTATACCAAACGCCCCACTCAAAAATAAACGCCCCAGTCAAAATAATAAATTCACCATTCACAGTCGTCGTGAAAACGACGACTAAACAGAAGTTTTGATTAAATTTGAGAATTTCCGGAATAGCGTTAAACCGGATGTAGTGCATGTAAACGTTTTACTGATATAATTACAAAGACCTCAGCATAATAAACAAATATAGTAATTTAATACCAATCCATAAATAAAATAATCATGATCGCTAACAATATTTTGTTAACAAAGAGAAATAGTCTCATGCTATGTTTGCATCTTATGAGCCGTTGCTAACATAATAAACCTTATATGTTACAATTGTAAAATTATCGTTCGATATGTCGGACATATTTTCCTTTAAAAACAGTTTTTGCGTCAATAATATGTTAAATAAAAAAATCAAGTTCTAACATTAATCCCTAAGCGTTTAAGCATAGCCTGGAATAGTTGTTTTTTTTGGCGACATGCCCAGCAAACAACTATTCCTAAAATGCTACGCTTAAAATTAAATGTATAAATTTAGACAAGGCTTATAAATTAGTTAGGCAATTAACATGTCTACTTTGTACGCACTGTTACTTCACTAAATTCTATATTAATAACGCTGACCTGCAACTATCGACTGCTATGTCAGTCAAGATATAAACAAGCTATATATTGCTATAAAACCCGTAGCTCTGCCTGAAACAGTCAGTCGGTCTAGTAATTAGTCGAATTACTGTCCAAGCCGACGGATCTGGTTTCTGCCGGTCTGGACTAATAATAAGACTAAGGTCCTGAACATTATAGTTGCCAATAGAGCTTTTGAAAAGGTTCTTCCGAGTCGCGGAATAAAGTGATTCTATTAAACTCTCAAAGTTGTGAAAATTATAAAATCATATAAACAATTAATAAACTAAGTTTCTAGCCAGTGTAGTGTTTTTTTTATAAACACTGAGGCCCCGAGACTAACAGCACGCACTTTTTTATATTGTAATTTTTTAGAAAATGGAGAGACCTCGCCATATATCCGAACAAGCAACCCACGCTTTATACCAAGTAACTGGTGCGTTACGAAACCTCGCGGGAGGAGAAGGAAGTGGTAAAGCATTCGCAGCCAGCGGTGTTCTTGCTGAACTCCTTGCTGCACTCACATTGCATACTGACCGCGACGTCCTCACCAATGTGGCAAGGTGTCTCAGGTACAACAAAAACCGAAAAATACCAAGAATGTTTCAGACCAAACGACTGAAGTATATATACATATATAATGTCGGAGAAAACATAGTTCCAACCGAAATTGTCATTAGTGCGGTCCATAATTCAATCTAAAAAGTCTGGACGTCGATCGGTTATGTTGATGCTATCAAACACTTTATTAACTCAGATTATAATGTCCAATCACTTAATGTTCCTGATATCAAATTACACAAACACGTTAACAGTAATAGTTACGAAAGTGCGACAGTTTCAATAGTCGACAGTTCTGGCGGACCGTCACTCGAGAACGCTGCCGGTCTGTGACTCAATGACTCTGTCCAGCGTCGATGGATTGCGCTGGTGTCCTGGAAATTATTTGATTCCGACTTATATGTATATTTATAGTCTGGCCTGATCACTCTTTTCGTAGCACCCTAGTCATTCATTCCCCATCTTACTTTAATAGTTTTACTTCAAATGATAATATATTTATATAATACTGCTAATACAATAGTTAGTTTATTTTTGGTTATATTAATCTTTACTGCCTTTGCAGAGGCAAATCCAATACTGATCTTAAAAATACGTATGCTCAACCCGGGAAATGATTACTGAACCTTCTTCACCCTTAAATGTGCCATTACAAGTTTGTTTCTATTTTTTAAATTAAAATTAGGCCTTTTTACTTTATAAGTGAATATCTTGTGAATATATGAAAGTAATTCAATATACAAGGTGTTAGGAAACTGCTCCCGAAAATGAAGACAGACGATAGTGCTAATGATATTTTTGATGATGCGACAGAAAAAGATCGACCATGTTTTAAAACAATCATATTTTTAAAATTTTGTATTAGCATTATTTACACCCCTTCATCTTAGTATAGCTAAATGAAACGATTTTCACAAAACATACATTACTCAAAAAAACTTGCACTCGGTACAGTAATAATTGATGTTTCTTTGAATTTACCCCTTAAAAAAACACGAGCTCCTGATTGATATAAGTAAGTAAGTAGCAGCCCATTAACGTCCCACTGCTGGGCACAGGCCTATTCACTCATATGAGAGAGGGTTTTTAGAACATATACCCACCACCCTGCTCCACTGTGGATTGGCAGGCATAGTATACAAGTGCACTCTCTATTCCTTCGCTCTCATAGTCCGATGTGAAGGGAATCCGACACGACCAGAGAGAGATCAAGCGCAGGACCGACGGCTTAACGTGCTCTCCGAGGCACGGGGGTGGATTACACCGCCAACTTCCCAACTTCGGACAAATATTGAGAAAATCTGAATAGAAAACGCAATATTAATTATTGGATTGGCCCAACCCGGGACTCGAACCCAGGACTTCATGTCTGTAGTCGAACATGCTAACCACTAGACCAATCAGGCAGTTATGATTTACGGCACCTATTTGAAATAAATATGGTGTCAATGACCGCCGCCTTACCCCAAAACAGTTTGTCGTAAGTTTAATACACCATTTTAGCATTTTCAATATCAGTGAATTGTCTAACCTTTCTGACAGCAAATGCAGCAAAACTATAAAGGCATATGCAATTAAATTTGTAATTGTTGTAGTGTGTTGTCAGCCGATGAGAGTTGCTGTGCTTGGTTGTGCGCATCACCGATTAGTTCTGGGGCTTTGCTTACTGCTCTAGCCGCATGTGCCTCAAGAGCTCCCCTTAGCGTACGTTTGGCCTACACTCTGGGGAATATGGCTGCGGCTGATGAACAGGCTCGCATAAATGTATGCATCCTATCTATTTGTTTATATTCTTCAGTAACGAAAATGAGAATATATAAGGCATATATCATAATGTTGAAGAATATTTGAGCTATAAAAATGTTTGGACTTGGTTCCAGTTGCACATAGAAGTAACATTACAACTCTAAAATAGAAACCGTTGAGTTTCTTACCGGTTTCTTCTCAGGGTAATTAACTTCCGAACTGCTGGTAGAATTTTTGCCAACGGACAGATTACTGACGATTCAAAGATGCTTTTTGAAGGCTCAAGGCCTACTTGAATAAAGAATATTTTGATTTTGAATCAATCATTCAAATTCAATTTTCTTGTTCAAATTTCCATTCGTTTTTATTCATACACTTGAGTTTAAATATTTCTTTTAAACTTATAGTGGATAACATTTTATGTTAATAGAGACTTTTTTAATGAAGACTTTTTGCTCGTATTTATTCATTTTAAAATAATGTTCGTTATTTTATAAATTATACCCTGACGTTGGACCGAAGGTGGACCGATGATATAAAGAGGGTCGCCGGTAGCCGTTGGAGCCAGGCGGCGCAAGATCGGGCCTTGTGGCGGTCATTACGTGAGACCTATGTCCAGCAGTGGACGTCCATCGGTTGAAGCGACGACGACGACGACCCTGACGTTTCGAAAACTTTAATGGTATGGGACTGTATGTTTAAATTAGTAAATAAAATAAGTTCACTGTTTAATAAGGCTCAAAAAATACCTTTGAACCGTCAGTAGTTTATCCGTTGGTAATAAATCTACCATCGGTTTTTAAAGTTAATTCTGATGATAAGAAACCGGTAAGAAACTCAGCGATTACTCTTTTAAATATAGTTTTGTATGTTACAATGTGTATTATTTTGATGCTGTGTGCAACTGGATTCAAGTCCAAACATTTTTATTGCTTAAACAATCTTCAAAATTATAATGCCTTTTATGAAATTTTTCATAAATAATTTTTTATGAAACACGTTGTTTTAAAATGAAATAATTGGATTACTATAATAAAATGCTGCTTTAACGTTATTTTTATATGGAATTTATTTACTAAATTATATATTGTTATAGATTTACAACGAAGAAGGTGGTATCGACGTATTGTTAACAATATTAGAATCATATGTACAACGGCATGAAGGCGACGCTAGAGATCTGGAATCGGATCCTGACTTGCATCTTGTGGGTGGGTTTAAAAAGATCACGCTATTTTACATATGCTCAATTAGAATCGCAACACTTTTATTACTGAAAGAATAATTTGCTGGTGTTAAATGACGATACAGTTTAAAATGGTATTGGGCTAACATGGTAGAAGGTTATTACATCTTAACATACACAGCATCATACCGTAGCTAACTGGATGGACGCGAAAAATTTGAAAATACAATTTTCTACATTTGTGCTTCCGGGAGTCTAATCCAGGATCCTACCTTGGTTGAACATTTTCAAGTGTGTGGTTTTCTAGAACCGCTAATTATTATTATCAAATACTTATTTCACACGTATACTTGCCGCTGGGCCCTATTTTGAAGGTTGGATTTACAAAAACAAGTTTTCAAGACAGAAGTTTGAAGTTCTTTTCATCAACGATAACTTTAAAACGTTATGATTAAAATTTGGGCTATGTGTACTACGAGGTCTTCCTCATTGGTCTAGTCAGCATACTAGGCTACAGACATGAGGTCCTGGCTTCACCTAGTTAAGCGGTCGCTTCTGAGTCTGTTTTCTCTCCGATCGTGTCGGATTACCGTCAAATCTCTGAGAATGAGGGAATAGCGAGTGCACTTGTGTACTATGCTGCCAACCCGCAGTGGAGCAGCGTAGTGAGTCTATTCTCTAAAATCCCTCTCTCCTATGAGTGAGGAAAACTGTGCCCAGTATTGGGACATTAAATTGCTGCTAGCGTGACAGCATGTTTCAAAGTTTTTATCTATGAAACTATATATAAACAGCTCTACTCAAAAGTTGTCTTTTTGAAGAGCCGATTTTCTTAATCCCAGCAATGTGAACAACCCATTCGAATATAACCCATGTTCTGAATTTATGTTTAATTTATTAAAGGATCTGATCTCGGAGGTTCGGATGGCTCAAATGAAGATGTTTTGATAAAGGTATATTAATGATTTCACTTACTCTACATGACAGGACTTTCACTTTCACTTACTTCTTGGAAAAGAGAGAAAGACACATGTCTTTAATTTCTCCTTATAAAATCTTGTTTCTTATTCATATTTATAGCTAATTTTTTCAATTTAGTATCATATGGTTTACTTGTGACAGTATATTATTTTGTAATTGAAAATTATTTTTTTTTAAATTAAACCAGGGTTTTAAGGTTTTTTTTTGAAAAAAGTTAAGAAGTAATAATTTTTTTGGTAGTTTTATCGTGATATAATGTTAGAGTAATATTTTTTTCGACAGACAGTACGTGTAATAGCTAATCTCTGTATCGCTGAGCTTGCGGGGAGGGGTTTAGCGATGACGCATGCAGAGCGAACTGTAAGAGCACTCCTCTCTTGCTTGCAGTTAGCTGAGAAGCCTGTCCGCAAGGTATATATTATACCCTATTCGTGCTGATATTATAAATTTCAAAGTAACTTTTGACGGCCTCGCTGGCGCAATGGTGTGAATAATCACTTCGCTAGCAGAGGTCTAGGGTTAGATTGCCAAACTTATATACCAAATATTTTTATTTAATTATTATCACGAGAGAAACTTTGGACATTTACTATCCTGGATTTTTTGTGGATATTAATACCTTCTATAATATTGTAGAACATTTTTTTGGTCTATCATTAATAGTTTTTCCCAGCGCACGTGATGACAGAATTTTTGGTTAACATCTTATATTAATGTATTTATATTAGAGATACCTATTTTTTTTGAGAAAGTAATATAGCCTATGTCGCTCAGTTAAATTGCAGCTTTCTAATGGTGAAAATTTTTTTTAAATCTGTCCAGTACTTTTTGTGTGAAAACGTTACAAACATACATACATACAATAACCTCCTCCTTTTTTGAAATCGGTTAAAAACACAAATGTTTCCTCTTTATAATATTAGTTTAGACGTAAGAATTTTCTATAGCCAGCAGATACATCGGAGGATGAATACAATTCATGGGTAGAGCGACACGAGGAATTGGCGACCGCCGCACTAGCTACTTTAAACAATATTACTTTCTATTTTGAACCATCAGAGTCGTCAAGTCATAACATATTGGAGCAATTATGTAAAGGTCAGTAGTAATGGCTAATATATAATTACTATTTTAACGCGTTTACGTAAACTTTGACTGTATGTAAATACATACAGTCAGTACATGACATTTTTGAGCACTTCAAAACTTCGAATATACCGATGACAGTACAATAACATAAAAAGATGGAGCATTATTTTTTAAATCTTATGAGTTCTCGCCGTCGTCGCTTTAACCGATGGATGTCCGCTGCTGGACATAGGTCGTAGATGTAAGTCTCAAGACCCCCACAAGTGCCGATTTTGCGCCGCCTGACTCCAGCGGCTACTGGCGGCCCGTTTGATATCCTCAGTCCACCTTATGGGGGGTCTGTCTACATTGCGCTGCCCGGTCCGGGGTTACCACTCCAGCATTTCGGGCCCCAACGTCCATCGGTTCATCGGACTATGTGCCCCGCCCATTGTTACTTCAGGTTCGCTATTCGTAGGATTATCACATCACTTTGGTTCTGCTATGGATCTCCTCATTTCTGACTCCATCGCGCAGACAAACTCCGAGCATATTCCTCTCCATCATAAGCTGAGTGACTTTGAGCTTCCGCACGAGGCTCATAGTCTGCATCCACGTCTCAGAACTGTAGGTCATCACACTCACTGTTGAAAGACTTTGGTCTGTTGGCACTGATAGACTACAAGCCTATGGAAGAAAATAAGCAGTATCATAAAATAACTTTGAGCGCTATGTCGTCATTTCTATACCGTACAGGTGAGTACACGAGTAATTATTTTTTGTTGCCATTTATAAAGTACAACGGTAATATTTCAACATTTAATAAACAACAGTGGCCGTAATAAATTTATGATCTTACAGCAATTATCTATATTTCAAGATTTACTGAGTTATTACTGCTGTAAGATAAACTTATGTACGGCAACATCTTTTTTGATATAATGTTATTAAATATTACGTTGTACTCCATAGCCGTACATTATAAATGGTAAAAAATAAAAATATTAGGATAAAAAAATATTTAAACGCGTACTCACCTGTACCGCTCAGAAATGACGACATAGCGCTCAAAGTTATTTTAAGGTATAATAACAGCCTTCTAAGTGTTATTCTCGTTGTTTGATTTCACTGGTTGTTTTTTTCTATAGGTTTGTAGTCTATGAGGGATATTTAAACGAAAAGATACGTAAGATCTTTTCGTCCATTTTTGAATGCTTATGACCATTATCGTCGCGCAAACCTACTCTTTTCAACAATTAATTCTATTGAAATTCTATATTTTTTATTTTTTTAAAGTGATGGGCAAAAAGCTACTATTATAAATGTGTTTGTTTTATGTAAACAGAGACATTTAACAATTCTCAAATTTAGAGCATTTATTGAAAAAATAAATAATTGGTAATCTCGGACCATTTTATTTTTCGTTAGCAAATCCTTTTACGCACCCCGGCTGGAAGTAATACCTTCAGGGACTCACGTGTGGGACTCGCTATAGTATAAAATACCCACTAAACCCAGCGGTAAACTCTGCATCTGGATTTGGGGCGTCAAAGGTTCAATGAGAGACAATCTTCTCTGGGATCCCGGACACATATTACAACAAGTTCATAGTTCATCGTGTTTTGAACCCCCTCTCGCTTAATTTATTCAGGCGGGTCGCGTGCCGATTGATTGTTCCACAGTGCAAATGCTACGGTTACGATTAATCAGCGTTAATCTTTTTGTATAGCTACCTGTAGATGGGTTCGTGGTACTGGTTCCGCAGCTTGCGAAGCGGTACGTGCACTTGGAAACTTGTCCCGCTCCGTACGTGCATCACAGCTCATTGTACTGGAAGGTGCACTTGATGCTTTACCACCGCTCCAACATCATGGTATACTGTATTCATGTTACTTATTCGTATGTAAACTACTAGCTGAACCAGCAACTTCGTCTGCGTGGAATGTTTATTGGTTAGCATTTTCATTAATTTAGGCAAATTATTTTACAAACCAGAAATACGTAAAATTAGTTCGATGAGGTATTTGCTGTGCATTACTGCTATATCGTGATGAGTCAATAGTTAACCCTCTTGCGGGTGGAATTTCGTAAAACCCGTTCTTAGCTGACCTCAACTCGGTAAAAGGACTGTTCCTACCGAATTTCAAGTCTCTACGCCTTGTAGTTCCAGAGATATCGTGACGAGTCAATAGATACCTGGACATCTCTTATATATATATAAATATATATATATATAAGATGATTTATTTTTATTTATTTATTAAAGGAACAGTACAGTGGTATCTTAAAACATGGGAACGATGATCCTGCAGAACTATAAACTGTGTTACAGTGATCAACGCCCTCCCTTGTATAAAAAACACATTGTCCTAAGACTAAAACAGATTAAACAAATAAATTTGGGAGATATGAATATATATTTGTGTATGGGACTGCGTGTGAGTGTCTATGTGTTTTGGGTGTGAATATTGTACTTCTAGCATCTAAAGTTATACCCATAGTAAATTTGTTTCACGCTATTGCCTGAGTTGTTTTGCGGATCAATTTTATCAATTTTATTTATTTATTGGGGTCACCAAACAGTACACAAATACATATTTAATAAAATAATATGGATAAGATATATAACTTATATGTGCAGAAGCACCGTTAAACATATAGAAATTATTAATTAAATTTCGTTTTTGTTTAAAATTTTAGAAAAGAGAATTTATGAAATATTTCCATTTAATATTTTATGAAAAATAGAATATAAGATTATTAAATGACGAGTGGCAAATTAAAATGCCACATGTTGTTTTTAAATATTAAAACTACATAAATTTCAAACTAATTAGCACGAAAAACGCTGCACATCTTCGTGACGCTAATCACGCGTTTCATACGTAAAAAATTTCCCTCATGCCTAAAGAAGTTTTACTTTAATAAGTATTATACATAGAGGATCCGAGTGTCCGTTGCGCCGCGGCTGGTGTTTTGGTGAATGTATGCGGCGCGGGGAGCACGGGTGAGGCCGTGGCTACAGCGGCGCGTGCTCTGTGCGATGCGGCCAACACCCGCGACGTGCCTGCAGCTGCCTTACTCGCACGTGCTCTGTGGAATGCACAGTCACATCGCCCACTCGAGCCCACACAAGCACAACAAGCTGCAGCCGCTTTAACTGCCTTTATTGGTGAGCACACTAATTAAAACTCATGATGGCCTATTGTTGAGACGAATTGATCGAATCCATAGCATCTTTACCAGGTTAAGTTTCTCTTTACAGAAATGAAAATTACATGTTTGATTGTTCTTTCCGATCCATCGTTGTGCATCTTTTCGATGAAGGAGATCATTGCGAGGAAACCTGCATACTCTGGGAGAAATTCTGAAGTTTGTGTAATATGTCATCCCGCAATGGAGCAACCTGGCGGATCTATGCTCTAAAACCCTCATTCCCATATGCGAGGAGGCTTATGGCCAGCCTTGTGACGTTAACTTGCTAGTAGTTCAATTACCTCAACGGGATCGTTGGCGCAGTAGTGCGAGTATTCGCTTTGCTATCAGAGGTCCCGAGTTCGATCCCCAGCAGCGCGAATTTAGAAAGTTGTGATTTCTAATTTGCCATTTTAGACTGTATCATCTCTTACCATCATTTGATTACAGATCAAGGTATAACCCTAAAAAAATTACTTCGCAGTCTTATTCGATGTACGTAATCTGTTGGACATAGTTCTCCTCCATTAAATGTCAGAGGTATCGATCCGATTGTATGACCACTTGCTGTCATATGCTCATAGTGGAGGGTCAATGTTGCCAACTCGCGAAAATATTTGTCCCCTAAATCATACAGTGTAACTTAGAAACTAAAAAAAAGCTTTTACTTTAAAAAATACCCTTTACCTTTTTAGTTTCATTATATTACCTTTTATCTTACAAATTATTTAATAGTTCAAAGATAATTCAGTTTTGTTAAGAGTTTTTTTTATTACATTAAATAAACGTAAATCGCAATTTTGGGCAAGATCAACCAATGCGATTAAATAAAAAGTACCCTGATCCCACTAGTATGACCTCTTATTTCTATTTGTTGTATAAAATTGAAAACATTATACAGAGATACAAATTAAATATATTTACGTTTTTTTTTGTGAAAATGTATGTATGTTACTTACATCCACATATACCTACACATAAATAAGAGAAAAACGATCTATTAGGAATTTTGAAGTGAAAGTTCTTTAGGCGCATGAGGGTAAAATGTTTACGGATGAAAAGCGAGATTAATGTCACGAAGATTTTATGCTAATTCGTTTGAAAGTTAGGTAGTTTTAATATTTACAAAGAACATGTGGCATTATAATCTGCATAATAATTTAGTATGCCATTTTTCATAAAACTATATACATATATAATAAAAGAATTTCATAAATTCTCTATTCTAAATTTTAAATTCAAAAACGAAATTTAATTAATAGTTTCTAATATTGACCAAAAAAACGTGGCATTTTTATTTACAATTCGACATTCTCGACGCCTTTAATATTTGAATGACAATTAAATTCATTAAATTCCTAACATATCTTCCTTTTTTCCTCCCTCTAAGTCTCGGAAATCTAAAGTTTTAGTTTTGTATAAATATAAACAAGACTTAATAATTAATTTCACTTCTGACATGTGTACTTTGTAAGCCCCCCTTTTAAATTTATTTACTGTTAAACAGTTTATTAAATACAATTTTGTTTTGTGCTTTAAATATAACTTAAACAATGACAGTTTACAATTTTATATATTTGCTTTTGCTAATTCCCTGACATTATCTCTTGTTTTGAACTGCCTCATTGTTCTAGTGGTTAGCATGTTCGGCTACAGACATGAGGTCCTGGGTTCGAGTCCCGGGTCGGGCCTATTCGGAATCGATATTGAGTTTTCTATTAAGATTTTCTCAATATTTGCCCGAAGTTGGGAAGTTGGAGGTGTGATCCACCCCCGAGCTCGGAGAGCACGTTAGGCCGTCGACACTGCGCCTGATCTCTCTCCGGTCGTGTCGGATTGCCGTCACGTCGGAATATGAGAATGAAGGAATAGAGAGTACACTTGTGTACTTTGCCTGCCAATCCGCAGTGGAGCAGCGTGGTGGGTATAAGCTCTAAAAACCCTCTCTCATTTGAATGAGGTGGCCTGTGGACAACAGTGGGACGTTAATGGGCTGCTACTTACCTCTTGTTTGTGATAATTGATGATACATATGAAGACGACAGTGCGATGACCTGAAAGCAAGTAACTGTTAATAGAAAGAGTATTAACTAGCCAATACTGATTGTAGTAACTAGTCAGTACTGAAGGCTGCCAATGGTTCTGACCTAGATTCATGTAATTTTCTTATTTATTCGGGAAATAAACACCGCTATTAGTGAAGCAAATACTTGTCATATTACGTCAGCGAGGTTGTCAAAATAAAATTTGTATAAATTACGTCATGTAAATGAATTGGGTGCATGTTTACTATTTCAATCCATTCACCACAAGACTCCGTGGCGCAACGGTAGCGCGTCTGACTCCAGATCAGAAGGTTGCGTGTTCAAATCACGTCGGGGTCATAACTAAAATCTCTTTTTACTTTCAATTTCATATATTAAGTTTTTAGTATAACATATTGATATTATTATTATATCGATATCTAAAGATAACTATTTACTCCAATGGGATAATGATACAATTTGACGTAAACATTTGACTTACATTGATTTATTATTCATTTAATAAAGTGCAATGTAAAAAATATATGGTGGAATGCAAAAACACAGTAGTCCGCCAAATTAAAATTATTCGCTAGAATAGAAAATTCTTTCATAAAAACAAAAAAAAACTCTTTCGAATTCATTGACTAGATTTTATCACTTTTTCACACTACTATATTTATATTTTGTCACTAAACGGATGTAACCCAACGTGTGAACCAAAAAATCTGTCCTCGCGTGCGCTGAGGAAACCATTAATGATGGAACTAAAATGTATTCTACAATATTGTAGAACATATTAATATCTACAAAAAAGTCTTGGGTACCATATGTCCAACTACCATAGTTATGTCACTATAACTACTTTTTACGTTTTAAAAGTTAATAAAAGTGTCGACAATAACCAAACCATATACCACCATAACCTATATGGGTTCGTACCTCTTTAATCTTATTTTATTACATATATATTTATTATTATAATTTTTTTATTTTACGTTTCAATACCTGTAAAATACTATTCAAATTTTTAAAATCGGTCATTCCATTCAAAAGATATAGCGAATTTAAAAATGTCAATCTAAATAAAATACCACAATGGTGATTTTTGAATATCGATTTCGTCCTAGTTGCATGGATCGTGGTCGCGACGTAACTTTTACGTTATAACGACATTGCTAGTAGTATAGAAAAAGAAAACCAACATCTATCTTTGTTTATATATCTTTTCTTCTTTCTTTATATACTTGTATAATTTGAATAGATGATGATTCAATGTTCGCCGCCTGTGAGGTCCCAAAACTTGGTGATAGACGCGCCAGTGATCCTCAGTTATCTAGACTTCATCATGTAAGTTTTTCAAAAAAATATTTAAAATTAATTCCGCTGTAAATAATATAGTTTATCTCTATAGTAGTTTGGGCTTTTGACGTGTTGAATGATTGATTATCATATGTATATTATATCGTTTCAACTATTCTTTTATAAATAAGATAAAAAGACTTGAATCGTCATTAGCCTTTCCGTTGGTAACAAATCTACCACTGGTTTGGAAAGTTGATTACACTGAGAAGAAACCTGCGAGAAACTCGACGGCAACTCTTTTAAATACAGTTTGTATGTAACATTGTAGTATTTTGCTAGATTTTTACTATGTGCAACTGGAATCAACTACAAACATTTTAATCGCTTAAATATTATAATATGCCTTTTGTTACATAATTATTATTAATATAGTAATGACGATGATTTTGATAATATTTTTCACTTTGTTGGTTTTGTTCCAACTTAGGGCAGATTTCATTTTAATGTATTTTAATATGAGATCGTCAAGTTTTGGTGTAAAGTAAGTTATAAATATAAACATCATATAGATCATGGTGCCGTAGTTTTTTTTAAAGTCCCATATTGAAGTGTAAGGAGACGAATTGACGCGGATCTGCTAGTGCTTTCAATTACGTTGCAGGTAAAATTTGATATAGACAACAACAATTGTCATCACAAAGCGAAGGAATTCAGACACGAACCGAATCTGTTGGTGAAAGCGTACAGCGTAGAAGAGGACTTACACTTGGATCAAGAGAACGAAGACGATGGCGGACGGTATAGTATAATTTTTTCGTTACTGTTTCATCATTCATTGCCCGTATACTTCATTTGCGTAGGACCTACCTAAAACTGTTTTTTAATTGCTGACAAATGATATGATGATGATGATATGATTTCCTGTTCGATATACTGAAATCTTTCATGACAGGAACTTCATTGTCACATAGCAGATATTATAAGTAATCGTGTAAATATTATCAGATTTAACAAAGTAATAAAGATTATTAGTATCTCTGAATATTTTAGTTTGACGTCGGATGACACACAGAAAAGCATGACTCACTCACTCACATTATCACGTTCCACCTGAACGAGCAAGCGAGAGCGCGGAACAAGCAATAGAGAGGCGCGATCGGCCTAATTCCATTGTTTATTGCAACAACTTCTTTCATAAATATGGTTTACCTAATGGTTCCTACCTAGCATCGCACCGGAACGCATATTTTTCTCTGTCTAGTCCCAGAAAAATTGGCACCATTGGTAAGGCAGTCATTGGTTCCTATGCTAAAAATAAAACCGCTTTCATTATTCATATGTCTTATCCGAAAAAAAATTACAGTTTTTCAGGGGAAGACTTAGGTTTTGAAGAAGGTGAAATTGAGGAGTGCGAATGTGGTCCATGCAAGAGATTAGCAGCGTGGGAAGAACTTGTGGGAGTCGCTATACCTCTACTGGAACAGCTGCGGCCACCGAGAGCTGATGCCTCTGTGGGCACAGATTAAGTGACAAAAATCAAAGATTTCTTGCGGATATTGTAAAACGTGATACCAAAGGTTTCGATTGTTTTTCAGCTTTGTACATTACTCTTCTGACATATCTTTTTTCTCATTTATGGTGTAAGCACCAGAATTAGGCATGCGTTTAGTTTAGATCGTCTGGTGTGCCGATTCTTACTTAAAAGATAAAATGCCCCAGTTGCGATCTTCTTTCTTTCACCGATCTCTAATTCTGTGAGATTATGTGCTTTATAGCAGCAAATAAGCCATTACGACCTTGCGGTGATACGTGTGAAAATCTACGCCTATCATCACAAGGCCATCATCGTTTAGAGAAATCGTGGATTCGTAACCACCGGAGGCACCGTTAGGATTCTTATTATAAAAATGAAATTTACATCCTTCATTGTTCCTTCCAATCCATCATAACGGAGAACAAATCTCTTTGATTGGCGATATGTTGGTAGAGTGGAAACTGGCCTTGGCCGAAGCCTCCCAACAGTCCACGACTCTTATAAATAAAAAATGTACTTCCTAAATTCACCAGGGATCTCTGCTAAAAAAGCGAATATTGTGTCGCAGTATTCTAGGATATGTGTAGCCTGCGAACCCACATGGAACAGCGTAGTGGTCGCATGCTTTAAAACCCAGTCTCCTTCGTACTAGTAAAGATCCAAGCAAAAAGTTTGCGTTCCCATTAGATGAAAACATTAAAAGGTAATTACACCTTACTAATTTAGTATCTTATCTTGACTATCTAATCACATACCAACAGGTGAAACAAAAGTCTAGACCTATCTTGTATATAATAAAATATATTTACGCTGTCACTTTAGTATATACTGGAAAGAGATGTATAAAATTGTGATCTTCTTGGTAAAAACAGTTTGACACGGTTTTTTTGCTTCTTTGGTAATGTTATGCTGTATGTAATATTATTTATATAGCTCAATAAAAATTATAATGAAAAACAATGCCTTTTATTGTTCTTTTAATGTATTACATAAAGGGATATCGTAGATATCGTATAATATGCAAATCTTTTGCATGTTTTAAATTTGCATACCTGTCAGTTGTGTCATTGACAGGTTATAATTGACAGGTTTTTTAGTAGCTACAGATTATCAGGGTCCTGATTTCTAATTCCGGGCTGTGCCAATTGAAAATTGAAACTGGGCTTTCGATTAAGAAACTACAATAAAGGCAATGTAAATAGCAACCTATTGACGCCTCACTGCTGGGCACGGTCCCTCCTTACTCGTAGAGGGTTTTTAGAGGATAGACCCACTACGCAGCTCCACTGCGGGTTCGCGGGCTACACATACTCCGGAATTACAGCCGGATATGTGTATGCAGGTTTCCTCACGATGTTTTTCATCACCAAAAAGCACAACGATGGATTGAAAAGAACTGTTCAGTATTGTATTTTTAATGTCTAAGTCTGGACTGGTGGAAGGCTTCGGCCGTGGCTTTTTACCACCCTACTAGTAAAGACGCACTGCCAAACAAAGAGATTTGTGTTCAGGTACGATGCTCTGGAGAAACCATTAGAGGTAAATTGCTTCTTCCCAGCTTAGTGCGCTTTTAACTTAAGACTGTATCATCACTTATCATCAGATGTGATCACAGATTAATTCAATAATACTTAACGATACCAATTTATATAATATATATTATTATAATGGTGAGAAAAAACGTACACCCGACTGAGTGTTGTGGGCTCTTCTCTTGAGATTGTAAGTTGTTCTTTAATATCATTTTCAGTTGTACGTTGAAATAATATATGAAAAAATAACTATATTTGAAAATTCGAAAAGTGCCGTGATAGCCTACTTGGATAAAGAATGTTTTAATTTGAATTTAATGACTTATATTTATTATTATAATTAATTTGATATTACGAGCAACAATGTTTGGTAATTGATTTCGTTATTATTGCTTGTTTTGATCTACAACACAGATGATTGCTGCCAATAAATATACGTTACAATTCAATGATACTATTTTAATGTAGGGTTTATATAATTGTTTATCCTTGGCCTTTGACTATTGCATTGAATATTAATAAAAATAGGGTTAAATGTGGAATAAAAAATTGTCTGTAAATATAAACCTGTTGGACAATAGGTTGTGGGATTTAGGCAAAAATTGTAATATTACACCCTGTAAAGCAGTCAAAATTTCAAGCTTTTGTAACGCGCCCTTGGATCTAGCTTTAGCAGCGGAGTGCGATAGTTATTATATTATATTGCTGGACAAGTGGCAGACGGTATGCAGAGCGCCAAAGAGGATTTATGCTTAGTTCAGTGGTTGGCGCGTTGGTACTGGCAAGCAAGGCTGGAATTACGTTCCGTATTGAAAATTAGAAGAAAGTCATTTATGTTTGAATTACGACTTTGTATGTAAGATTGAATGTCTGTACAACTGTTACTATGGAAAATCTGATAAAGAAGGAATAAATAATTGTATTGAGACGATTATGGATTTGCTTTAAACTTTATTGAGGTAATAGAAAATAAATATATATATAAATCCTCAATAAACTCAGTCCGGTATCTTCTTTTCTATAATCGTTGTTCCCAAGCTTTTTTAACGTCTTTTAAACCTTCAACTTGAATAAGGAATTTTAATGGGCTTCAATTGTTTAGACCTTATTAAATGATATCACTAGAAACTCTGCTGGAAGTTTATTATGAATATATATAGGTATATATAGTTAGCTTAAAATAAAATGTCATGACCTGCCTACCTCTTTGGTCTAGTGGTTAGCATGTTCGACTACAGACATGAGGTCCTAGGGCCACTGGCGACTCTCAGGTCGTACCAATTAAAAAATGGATATTGACTTTTATATTAAGATTTTTTCAATATTTACCTGAAGTTTGAAAGTTGGCAGTGTGTTCCGTCCCCGTGCCTCGGAGAGCACGTCAATCCGTGGGTCCTGCGCCTGATCTCTCCCCGGTTGTGTCGGATTTACGTTACATCCCACTATGAGAGTGAAGGAATTGAGAGTGCACTTGTGTACTATGCCTGCCAACCCGCAGCAGCGTGGTGGGTCTATGTTCTAATAACCCTCTCTCCCACGATTGAGGAGACCTGTACTCAGCAATGGGACGTCAATGTGCTGCTACTTACTTACTTTCTTACTGTCATGAATTATGTTTGTAGCCACATAAAGTAAGAGTTCTAATACGTATACATAGAACAGCTTTAAATGTTTTTATAAGCGGTAATACTTCTTTATATATGGAAAGTCCTAAGTCCTATATCATATCATCTTATAAAGTTAGCTATAATGCAGTAATGCTTGAATAAGTTTCATTAAAAATAAATCGTATACTTCGAAATATATTAATATATATAAGAGAAGGACTGATAAACGAGATGATGACATTACATAAAATTAAATTTTATTAGTTTAATGTGTGCTAGAGGAAAACTTAAGGAATCAAAAAACAAAGCACAGTCTAAATATTAGATAATTTATCAAATGGCGAATCCAATAAATTCTCCACAAGGTTATATATTATTATTATTATTATTTATAAACAAAAGCTCTTTTTAATAATATGCAACAATGTTTCCCCTTATGCGTTAAAACGAGTGTTTCTAGAAACACATAATTATTTCAAATTTGAACAACTGATTTCATCAGTAGGTCTTCGTAGCTTGAAATTATGCAACTTTGTAAGCAGTACTAATTAATACCCTGTGTTTCTGAAATTATTGAATACTAATTTGAGGATCTATAATTTACTGGCCCTATCCAAACATGAGAATAATTGTAGCGATAAGACATACGTATAAAACTACAATAAAGGGCGTTGTATATTATTCTGGGTTTTGTTCATCTGCTGGTAAGCAATTTAGAGTTTTATAAATTTAACAAATCAAATAAAAATGTTGTTTCTAGCTTCCTGGGTTCTTAACGCGACAACACCCCTCCATTAAGATTTGCTGGGGACACTTTGGTAGGTAGGATAACTCAGAATTTGGTATTTGTTCCACTGTGTTCTACTAAATACTTAAGCATTGTCACTAACAACGATTTCCTTTTATCACAAAAATTTCATCTTCATTGGTGAAGTTTTTGTCTTCTATACAATATTTCATCAAGGGGGATACCATAAGGCTTCATGCTTAAAAAACCATACATTGCTACAATAAAAAGAGTATAATCCAAATTTGCTAAATCTCTTTATTATTCGATACATTATCGTATCTGAAGCGTTGATTGATTTGTACCTTTTGATATAGTAAATACCATAATTTGGATATAAATTCCATTTAACGTTTTTAGAATCAACGTAAATATGAGTGGGTTAGTAGACTCGTGGTAATTATCATGGAGAAGCACCACTGCAACGTTCACGCAGCCTTGGCGTTGTTGCTTCGTGCTTCGCGCTACGCTGGAGTAGCGCCTCTACGATTTACTCCGCTACGTAATGGCTACAGAGTATCATTGTCTCAGGGCTATGCTTTTTACAGTAAAATTCTTGCATCGCTGATAAGTATGTATTTTATAAGTCTTTTTGGGTATTGAAACATAGTTTAAATTAAATATCTCTGTAATACTATTACCCGGCTACATCATATAAAAGTTTTGTAATACTTAATATAGAACATGAGCAAGTCACATAAATATGAAATCTATTTTGCTTAAAAATGCGGAAATATTTTGAAGCTGTGAGATTTTCAGGAAAATTCTTATATATTAATCAGTCAAGGTTCAAACAAGTTTTTACATCCAAGGCTGTGTGAAAATTTCTAAACGAACTAATGACTACTTTCTGGCTTGTGTATAAAAACAAATATTTTTTTATATATTTATAAATGAAGATATAACGTAATTACAATTTTATTTACCACTACTATTTTAGTATATAGTACGTTATATTGCGTATGTGTATCATATAAAAATACTGATACAAAACCTTTCTTTAAATATTTGTAGAGATTAGTCGCCTACTTTTAATTGCTATTAGTGACCAACCATCTTATCTGAAGAAATCTATTAAGAAATATTGTATTGATCCATAAATGTTTCAAATAAGTTGTTTACCAATAAAGATTTATTATTTATTATTATTATTATTTATTAATTAGTTAATATAGTTATCCCACTTTTAGGGTTCCTGGAAGGTGTCCTTACAACGTTCTTTGTGTCTTGGTTCTTATTTATATTTTTTTGTTGTAAAGCAATGACTAATTATATAACTATTTTAGGTATATCTGGATTAATCGGTGTTATAATTGAAACACAGAAAAGAAAAATGTTACTTAACTTCGGGGATATTCATTTTTGGCTATCGCAAAGTATATACATAAGTTCCATCATTGCATTGTTGGGATCGTATTATGGCACTAGTAGGATGGAAACCCTTATAGACTTTTTAAATAATATGGAACAGGTAAATAGTGTATAATGAACAATATTCTTGAAAATTTCCTTATTTAAGAATTTTTCAGCACTTTTATGTCATCAAATATTGTTATCATATTATATCTAATGTATGACTAATCATGCTATTAGAGAACATCTCAGGTATTCTATTTTTACCTGCTTCATTACAATAGTGTAAACATTCTTATGCACGTACAAGTTTATAAATACGCCTACATCTATGACGCTTCCATAGCGTCATTATTTTCTTTTCTTAAGTTTTTCCTAACATAAAAAATGTTACTTAGGGTAATATCTCTAATTCTCTCTCTTCTAGATTGAAAAGGATTTAAAAAGCATGTCTTATCCTGATGATCTTTTAATAAAATCGAAGGCGAAAATGAGAATACTGGCAAATTTTTTAATGTATTTCGTCATATTTTTACACTCTTATGTGGCTAATTGTTATTTGGTAAATTTATACAGTACGTATCTAACTTTGATATTAAGTATTATTTAAATAATTAAAACAACTAACATAAGAGACCACCTCGTTGGCGCAGTGATTCGCTTTGCTAGCAGAGGTCCCGGATTCCAACCCCAGTAGGGCGAATTTAGAAAATTATATTTTCTAATTTGTCTAAGTCTGGTCTGGTGAAAGGTTTCAGCCGTGGCTAGTTACCACCCTACCAGCAAAAGAGACGTATGGCCAAACAAAGAGATTTGTGTTCCGGTATACCAATCCCAGTCAAGCGCTAAACTGTCAGCAATATATAAAAAAACTGACGATTTGAAATTAGTTTTTTGAATCAGTTTTTAATTTATAATAAGAAATAAATAGAGCATTTTTGTTAACGCCGGTCCGTGGCCGATCGAAGGAGGCTACCAAGATCACCTGGGCCCATAAATGGTGATGGGAGCCTCGACCACTGTAGACGGCGGGAAGAGAAATTTTATGAGAAATTCCACCTAGACGTCGAACAGCTGTGAATTTAACTGGAGTCCCGTGCACCGATCTCCTCGTGCGGCGACCGGGCCTGGCAGATGTCTGGGGGTGTGGGTGTATTTTGTATTGAGTATAGTGCGTGAAATGTCGTACATAACCTGCCAAAGCGTCGCGGATAGCTGCTTTCGGCGACGCTGGTCTTCTTATCCACTCCAAGGCGGTCCCGTGCGCTACCAGGCACAGAATAGTTCAAAACTGAGGCCACCACGTGGGCCGAATAACCTGTGGCCGCCTGTTGACCCGCCGTACTTCGGTTTATTAGCAAGAGGGGCTACGAGAGGGTCCTTAACGCGACGACTTCATCAACGACATAACCTAAACCAAAAAGCCGCGTGGAATTACTGCACTTGTCAAACGACAAAAACCCACGAAGGGACTTCCTGTGCGCCCGTCATAAAACTCAAGGTTGGCAGCTATACATCGACTATAGATAAAACCATATTGCCATTACCATGCCTATGGAACGGCGCAGCAGGCGCCCTCTAGTGGTAGACGTGCCGCTTCCCGATAACTAGCGCATTAGTACGTCGGAAAGTGTGCAGATTGTGCGAATACGCCGCTTCCGAGGTACCAATGCTTAGTAACAGTTGGCGCGAACAATTTTATTTATTACTAGCGAACCGCCCCGGTTTTGCACAAGGTCAATTGCATTTCTTAAAATAGTAGTAAATGACTTTTGGCGCTGATGAAGTTTTTTCAAATATTTATCCATGAATTTAATTTATTTTGCGAAAAAGTGTACAGTGGCATCTTTAAGACCTCGCTTAAAAAGGTTTAAAGCCTTGCTCTATATAATGACTTTAAAGTTTTTTGCTATATCTAGCTATTAAAATTAAAGGCTTCTAATTTAGTATTTTACTTTTTCAGCGACATTTAAATTCTTCTTCAACGTGCTACTGCTTGTGTACGTTCAAAAGTTGTTTTTAGAGCTGCAACTAATTTTCATATCATTGAAAAGTTCCTTATCGTTGGAATTAATAAATATGAAATTGAAAGGGATGCTGAGTATAAACGGTTATATTATTCTTTGTTTTATATATTATAATTTTGTCTAAAGATCTCAGTGATTACAGGTGACAAATGCCTCGTAATATATATTTAAAATCTAATCCAAGTATTGTTATTATAGACTAAATATTGCTTCGATTGCATTTTTGATTTGATTTCGATTGCATTTTGACCCCAGCGAACTTTGTGGATATACTTATTAAATTTTCGAAATTTATCGACGGATGCCAATAGTCTACAAAAGTAATGAACTTCTTATCTTTATATTAGTTCTTTTGCATTTCAATAATTTATAGCCAACAGGTTTAGTTATTTTTGCCCAAATGATATTCTTTTGAGTCTCATTTTCATTTACGGACCCTTTTATGAATATTAATAATCATTATTTCAGGTACAACTAAAGCAACGGAAATCTATGAAGACATAAGTAAATTATCAAAGTCGTATGTCACTATATGCAACGTGACTTTGAAAGCTAATAAAAGTGATGGCTTTCTTATATTCTTGATGTTTACAGAAATCAGTCACTATGTAATTTTAAACTGCTTCATATTTTGTAATCAGCCGTTTTTTCCATGTAAGTATGAATGGGATAATGTCTTGCCCCTCAGATATAATAGATGTAAATTAAGTATTTTTGCAGCTTTCGGGTTTATAACTTGGGTTGCTGGAATAGTATCTGTCATGTATGTGACAAAGCTATTAATCTTCATTGAGAACTATCATCGAATTTCCAAAGAGGTGAGGTGATGAAGCAGATTTTAATAATTCTAAGTTTTGTGTAGCAATGGGTTTGTTTAATAGACTCGTAAATTATTTATACTTTTGGTATTCATAATAATTATAACGTTAGAAAAATTAATTAGAGATTTTAAAAAATCCAAACTTTTGTTGATATCCAACAGGTCTTAATTTTGCTTTGGACCTACAATTTCCTTCTTTCATTCAAACACACAAAATTTTGAACAAAATGTTCAAAGTTTTTTATTTTCATATATGATACTAATGATGTACAGTCGAAGACTTCTAGTTTGCTACTATAAAATTTAATTACAAATATGTTTTATTTTGATATCAGGCAAACGAAACAAGAGTATACGTCAGAAAACTAATTTACCATATGACGGGAATTGGTAAACGTATGTCAATTCATTTGGATTTCTTATTTAAACAATTGATTCTGAACCAGCCGAAATTTTCACCTGCAGGAATGTTTAAATTGCAACGGTCGATAATAGTAACGGTAATTGTAATTTTTATTAACCCTTCTCAATACCAAATTAGGATATATAAGGACATAATTTTATTAACTCTACAAAGGTAAAACTATTCACATAGTAAATTAAAGTTAGCTTCTTATCCAACAGAAGTAAAGAACAAATAATGTAACGTATAGAATTCTGAATAAACTAATTATCTTTTTTAATTCTTAATATTATTTATAATAAATATATTAAAAGGGAAACTTTCGTGGTTTATGGATTTGTTTAAAAATCTGGGCCGTGCTCGCGACGAGTTTAGTCGACATGCAATCAGTTTAAAATATCGAAAAATTTTTATCAATACATTTATAATCGAGGTATGTAACAGTAAATAATATACTTTTAAAAATATATATCTTGCGCATATTTGCATTCGTTAGTAAAATACTTTTTTATTCGAGTTCAAATAAGTATTTTTTATACTGGTAGTGGATGACACTTAATGTTAATACAGTTTATGGAATTATTAATTCATTAATAAAGTTAGCTTTGTAAAAAAGAAGTGGTTTAAAAGTTTATTTCTAAGGAATGAGTGTAAGAAGATCTTTCATTTGCATGATAGCATAGAAATTGACTTCAATTTTACTTTAATAACAAAACGGATAACGCAATGCACAACTACATACTTTGATCGGCATAAGAAGTATAAAAAGAGTGTGTATTATGATGAGTAGAGCATTATGAGTTTGTAAATAGTTGAATAAAAGAATGATATCGCTCAATAGATAATAAGTACATTCTGACACTTGCAGGACCACTGAAACTGATAAGTCTCAAAGGATTAAGCGGGCTAAGATGTTTGTAAGCATTTTCCCTATCCCATCCTTTTGGTATACGAATTGAAAAAAAATCAAATAATGTGTTTATTAGTAATTAAGGATCCTTATGACTGCATCTACGTATAAGAAAACCATTCGCAATATCTTGACTCTTATGGTCACGTCTTGGCTTCTGTTTATATTTCAAGCAAATATGATATTATGTAAATACATTAATATAACTTCTTTGTTATATTATAAGAATAAGATATTAATAGAATAATAACTGCAATATGGATTACGATGCCTCTATTTTTGTTCTCAGATTTTTGGTATTATGATTACCAGTGAACTTTACCTAATACAAATTTATATTGCATCCAATAATTAATTTGTATTTGGACATAAATAGAAAACTTAGATTTTTAAAATCTACAAAAACTTAAAATATAGAAAATTTACCTTAAGAAATAATTGTTTGAACATTAGAAAGCCGCCACTATGTTACGAATATATCAGCAAAGTTATCTACGAATAGAGTTACTGAACTTATCAGAGATTTACAAATGATTAATTAAAAAAACAAATAAATTACAAATAAAGAAAATAATGCTATCATGAGTAACAGCTACAACAAGTAAGTGATAAAAAATTTATTTGATGGAAGTTTACTTCTATATTTCTTTATGAATAGCTAATATCAAAAAATTCATCAGAGATATTCCGAATCACGAAGAAATTGTGGTAGAAAATAAGCTTTATAACGCATCAGATTTTTAACAAAATCATGTCAGTTTGTTCTAGAGTAGACTCCGATGTGCGAATCTATCAAACAGAAACAATTTTGTATGCATATGAAGGTATGAAGAATCGGCTTTTTTTATACAACTGAGGTTTACGAGAAATTTACTTAAACTACGTTTTTTCAGGGGTTATGTCACTTTGCTTCAATATGCCCTAGTGCTTAAAGTGTATATTGGAATATTGTAAAGTAATTAAAAATAGGTGTGTCACAGTTCTTAATGTTTTATTTGACCTCCTTATTGTATCACTTACATTTTAAATTGATTCGATCTCATCTCAAAGAAATAAAAATTTACAAGAAATAACAAATAGAAGTTAATCAATTTATTAATGGCTAAATTAAAGTGTTGGATGTACCAATATTTTATAAACATTATGACTAATTCTAGTTTTATTTATTTAAATTGGATCGTCTCGCATACGCAAATATTATAACAGAACCTTATAGTTTTTACATTGTAAGTAAGTAGCAGCCCATTAACGTCCCACTGCTGGGCACAGGCCTCCTCACTCATACGAGAGAGGGTTTTTAGAGGAGCATAGACCCACCACGCTGCTCCACTGCGGATTGGCAGGCATAATACACAAGTGTACTCTCTATTCCTTCACTCTCGTAGTCCGACGTGACGGCAATCCGACACGACCGGAGAGAGATCAGGCGCAGGACCGACGGCTTAACGTGCTCTCCGAGGCACGGGGGTGGATCACACCGCCAACTTCCCAACTTCGGGCAAATATTGAGAAAATCTTAATAGAAAACTCAATATCGATTTTTGAATTGGCCCGACCCGGGACTCGAACCCAGGACCTCATGTCTGTAGCCGAACATGCAAACCACTAGACCAATGAGGCAGTTTTTTTTTTAGAGAGAGAGCATTTTACATTGTAAACAACATTAATTTTTGTTTTGTAAATATTTCTGACATCAATGTATAGTATTTATTTGAAAACCCATTATTTGTAGATGTAGATAACTTTAACGATAAGTGCCATAGAAAGAAAACAAAGTATACTGTTTATTGTATTCTTGCGCTTTGTTATGTGGCGTAGTGGCTTTAAGGCTTATGCTGAAATTAATATTGAGTTAAACTAATAGTAACTTCATTAAATAATGGTAAATATTCATGCAGGTCAGTTCATTAAATATATTTTTATAAAAACGAATTGTGCTACTTTTTTCTAGGATATTTATTTATTTATTTTTATTTGGGAAACAAACAATTTACTTATAGACTAACATAGGTATTCACATAAAACTAACACATACATCAGTAAAGTCCCTACTAACAACTAAAACACAGCGTAATTGTGCACTTATCTCAACATGTTTTTTTTACTTAACTGGTAAGATGTAATATTTCTGTTGACTGAGGACTTTCCATAATTAAATATGTCTATATTACTTAGATTATTGAATATTTCACAAGAACGTTTAATAAATGAGTTTGTAGCAAAACTAGTATTACAAAAAGGAACACTAAATATTTTTTTTGATATATTTATTATAGATTAGAAATCGTTAATCTTATTTAGACATATAATATAGATTAATCTGTTTTATTCTAAAGTTATAAAACTATTTTATACATATTTATTTACATAGTGGTTATGATTTTTTTTTACTTTCTTTCATTCAGTGTTTTTCTTCTTCTTTCTAGCTTTTGAAGGGTGGGATAGATTTGAACTGAACTTTCACTAGTAAATAGTTAATTTTGTCATGTGAGGTACTAACGTAGGTTATTTTTATTCCGAAATTTAGCCCGAAACGTCAAATATCAATGCCAAAATTGAAGCTGTACAGCAATATGATGAATTTACTAGCTTAAATTAAGGTGGATACAATTTAACCGTTTTGAGACTTCAATTATTTATTATTACTTATAATAAGAAACCATAATAAAATATCGTGTTCATGGAAAAGTAGCAGTTCAACATCCACGGTGTTCCGATTACCCCAAGGGGGATATCTTATTACTTAACTTTAAGAATAAAAAGACTTTTTCTTATCCACATTACTTAAACGACATTACCTGAAGCTTTTAAATTAATTTATATACGATTTGATGGCTGCTCTAGTGTATTGTTGCGAGTACTCAAGTCACTAGCAGATGTCCTGGATTCAAATCCTGGCAGCGTAAACTTCGGAAATTGTATCTGTTAATTTGTCTGAGTCGGGAGTTGTTGTTGTTGCTCTTCAGGCGTGGCTATTACCCACCTTACTAGTATAAATTGCGTTGGGGTATGATGCTGTGTAAAAACTATAAGAGATGAATTACATCTTAGAAGGTTAGCAGGATTCCATTTAAGACTGTATCATGTGAGACCATATCCAAGGGCTAACTTATCAACAATAAAAAAATTAAAACTGCGTGCGTACACGTGTCAGAAATCAAATTTCTTTAGCAAACTAATTTTTAAGTCTTCTTTATAAAAAGTTGTAAATAAAAATGTCACGTGTTTATTGTCAATATTGGAAATTATTAATTAAATTTTGTTTTTTAATTTCAAATTTAGAAAAGAGAATTTATGAAATATTTTTATTTTTTATGTAATGAACATAGTTGATGATTTGCAAATTAAAATGCCACATGTTATTTGAAAATATTAAAACTACCTAACCTTCAAACGGATTAGCATAAAAAACACAGCACATCTTTGTGACGCTAATCACGCGTTTCATCCGTAAAAATGTTATCCTCACGCGCCTAAAGATGTTTCACGTCAAAAAACACTTTTTGAAATGCATAATTTTGACATAAATTCTATTAAATGTTTTTAGAATCAACGTAAAAGTAAGTAGGCAAGTAAATACTTGGTAGTCTTCATGGAGAAGCATCAGTGCAACATCCATGGAGTCTTGGCGTTGTTGCTTCGTGCCTCGCGCTACGCTGGAGTAGCTCCTCTACGATTTACGGCGCTACGTAATGGCTACAGAGTATCAGTCTCTCAGAACTATACTCGTTATAGTAAAATTCTTATATCCTTGATAAGTACGTGTTCTCAAATATGATATTCCTTACAATTTAATGTTGTTTTTTTTTAAATTCCTTTTTTAAGGGGCTTTGTGTTTAATTTAATAATAATACACGCCAGCCCCATCGTAAACTTATACACACAAAAATTTTACAATAAAATGAAATATAATATAACAAACAAGAAAGATTCTTTGAGTGAATCAATAAATTTAATATTGTTAAGTTCAAAAGTAAATTTAATTATATCACCGTTCAATTTTAATATTGCATTTGTATCCGTTTTAATAATTCAACCATGTAATTATTTCTAACCGTATAAAGTAAAACACCAACATAGACTAGGAAATAAACTGAACTTGTTCAGTGGCTGGTTATATTTTTGCTTTTTAATGTTGATTTATGATATTTTTATCGGTGTTTTTACATTGAAATCACATCTACATTTTTTTATTCGAATAGGCTTTTATCATATGATTCGAAATGTGCTACTAATAATGATATTAGAGAAGAATATATACACTATCTAAATTTTTGAGATCCTTTCCGCATCGTGTTTGAGAAGAATACATTATTAGTATTATCACAACGTTATATCGACTTATTTAACTTAAATTAGAACGATTCCTAGGCTTTTTTATCGTCTTAATTCAATGAAAATATATATATGTCGGAGTGCGGTAGTCTGTGGAGCGCTGGCGCCATCTGTCTATCGGCGTGGGACAGAGTCAATAGTGGCAGTCCAGCGCGTGTCTCTCGGTAGTTTTTGGCTGACGTCCCGCCGGTGCGATCGACTTTTGAAACTGTCGCGTTCCTAGCTATTATTGTTAATGAGTTTGTGTAAATTGATATCGGGAACATTAAGTGATTGAACATTATAATGCCCACAGCATGGAAATTATGGATGTCATTAATGACGATGTCGGCGGAGAGCCCTTACACCCCTATGCTTTATGCTTCCTTTTCTCTTATTCTCCGACAAATATATACACACACAGAAAGTTAGTCTTAAAGATTATATTAAGAGTTATGAAACGCTTGTGTAAATTATAAAAAAAATAATTTACTTTTGAGTTGATACTATTACAAGTAAATAATATTTTTATAAAATATTTTTCAGACTTATCTGGCATTGTTGGAGTTATAATTGGTATTGTAAATAATGGAGTTAAAATTGATCTTGGGAATGTTAAGTTTTGGATGTCGCATAATATAATGATAGCATCCACCGTTGTTGCTTTTGGATCATATGCAAGCGTTAGTAGAATGAAGAACCTGATAGAGTCCATGAATGTTTTAAAACAGGTATTCATTCGATTTATCACACAGATTTCTAAAAATAACGAGAAAACTGAAACACGGATGGTGTTCTAACTGTTTGTAACGTTATTCTTTATATATACTAATCGTTACATATTATAAAACAAAAACTCCGCCGCGTCCATCTCTTTATTTGCAATAAACTCGAAAAGTTCTGAACGGTTTTCACGTGTTTTACACGAAAATTTGTGAAAATGATTTATGTAAAGAATTTGTGAAAGTGTTGTGTAAATTGTTAGCGATGCATACAGGATTATTGAAAGTGTTGGAGAAAGTCAAGCCTCCTAGAAGCTTTCATTGAAAACAATGACTTAGATTTACTAAAAAAATCTAGATGACATATTTTTAAAGATAACTCACTATATCCATTTTGTTCACTAAAAAACCAAACGTACAAATAAAAATCAGTTTTAATCCATATATAGCTTTTGGATTTGAAATACACTATTATGGTATTTTTACATTTAAAAAAGTAAGTTTCAGCCCATTAACGTTCTACTGTTGGGCACAGACCTCCTCACTCAAATGAGAGAGGGTTTTTAGAGAATAGTTACACCACGCTGCTCCACTGCGGATTGGCATAGCATATAAGAGCACTCTCTATTCCTTCACTCCCATGCTTCAATGTGACGTGAATCCGACACGATTGGAGAGAGATTAGGCGCAGGACCGTCGGCTAACGTGATCTCCGAGGCACGGGGGTGGATCACTTCACCAACTTCCCAACTTTGGGAAAATATTGAGAAAATCTTAATAGAAACCTCAATATCGATTTTTGAATTGTTTTCATAACGGGTGTACATGTTGACAAGAAATGGACTTTAAACCCATTTTTAATTATCCTTTAGACTGTCCGGCCGCTTTTTATTGGCTCCCGTAATGTGCCCGCGCTTTTTAACGAAATAAGCGTCGCCAGCACCGCAACGCACGAACGTTTTCGCGTCGGTTGCCCCGTGGGTCGATGACGCTAAACAGGTTCTGGGGCTTAAATGTTCATGAAAGTTTGCTATTGTTTGTCAAATTAAGATTTTTGGCGTATCGTCATGATGCGCTAAACTTTGAGATAGTGAAAAAAGTCCCTCTTTGGATTTATAGGCTCATGTCTTAAATATTAAAATTTACCTCAAGGGTTTTCATGGTTATTCACATCACTTATATAATCAAAATCACAAATAATCACTAATAAACACTGACAATTTATAAAATACCACAAAAAAAACTTAACGAACTTTGACGAGATACACACGGTTAGTAACGGGCACCTTGTAACTGATTTATTTTTCTATTGTCTGGGTGTTATCTCTACGCATTTTTTGTTACGACAGTTACCGAGAAGCGAAATAGATAATACACATTATTACTTAAAAAGAAAGAGATGCTTATACGCTGTGTGTTCAAAAAGTATCGCGAATTTTGTGTTTTTTCAAAAATTATTTATTTATTCATGAATATCTAATTTGTCCCCTTCAAAGTAATCCCCATGAGATATTATACACTTGTGCCAACGGTTTTTCCAATCTTCGAAGCACTTCAAAAAATCATTTTTTTTTATCTTGTTCAGGTCCTCCTTCGATGCAGTCTTTATCTCGTCAAGAGAAGAGTAACGTCGTCCTTTCATGGGCCTCTTCAGTTTAGGGAACAAGAAAAAGTCACAGGGGGCCAGATCTGGGGAATACGGTGGCTGCGGCATCATTAGTGTGTTGTTTTTGGCCAAAAAGTCGCGCACAAGCAACGATGTGTGAGCAGGGGCGTTATCGTGGTGCAAAAGCCAATTTTTGTTCTTCCACAAATCCGGGCGTTTCTGGCGGATTGCTTCGCGCAAATTGCGCATAACTTGCAGGTAATATTCCTTATTGACCGTTCTTCCCTGTGGCAAGAACTCATGATGCACCACGCCCCTGCAATCAAAGAAAACTGTCAGCAAAACTTTCACATTCGATCGAACTTGGCGCGCTTTTTTCGGTCTTGGTTCGTGCGGCAGCTTCCATTGAGATGATTGAGCTTTGGTTTCCACGTCATAACCATAAACCCACGATTCGTCACCAGTTATGACCCTCTGGAGCAAATTTGGGTCGTCGCGGACAGAGTTTAACATCTCATTAGCAATGTTCATGCGATGCTGTTTTTGGTCACAATTGAGCAATTTTGGTACGAATTTCGCGGCGACCCGTCTCATGCCCAAATCATTGATAAAAATCGAATGGCACGAGCCAATCGATATGTTTAGGTCCTCAGCAACTTCTCTAACGGTGATTCGACGATTGGCCAATACCATTTTCTCCACTTCATTAATTTTTTCGTCTGTTGTTGAAGTGCTCGGGCGTCCGGCACGCTCTTCGTCGTTCACATCTTCTCGGCCTTCTGAGAACATTTTGTACCACCGATAAACGTTGCTTCGGTCCAAGGTAGCTTCTCCGTATGCCACAGTCAACATTCGGAATGCATCCGCGCACTTAATTTCGTTTTTCACACAAAATTTGATACAGGTTCTTTGATCCATTTTTTTGAATAGGTAAAAATCGAAGACGATCCAAAACACGTGCAAGCAAAGCAGCTGTCAACAATTAAATGAACATTCAAAATGGCCGAGCTTGTCGGCATAAGTGAGAGACATGAGTACCAACGTAACGCCACAAAAAATTCGAAATTCGAATATACATAACCCGGGAAAATTCAAAATTCGCGATACTTTTTGAACACACCTCGTATGTCTGATTGCTACAGAACTACCCTATCGTGTCAACTAGTACCTGACACGGGGAATCTAAGGGATAATATTCTTTCAAACGTCTGTTGTATAGCTTCTTAGTAAACTTGATTAATTTTGAATTTTTTTACAGGTTGAGACGAATATCTCTTTCATATCTCATGAAAGTAACATTTCAACAAAATCTAATGAAATCAGTAAAATAAGATTGGTGACAAACTTGATAATATATCTTCCTACATTCTTACATTCATTCTTCGCTAATTTACTGTTTGCGAATAAGAACCGTATGTATTATTGTATATTACCTATTACCATTTTTTTTGCTGATTACTGTGACGAAGCTGGAAATGTATCTACATACTCAATACTATTTTTCTTTAGTTTCAGCGCTAACAAAAATATTCTATTGCTTCCATCTGCTCGTGTACGTCGTAAAGTTTCTATTAGAACTGCAACTAATGTATGTAGCTTTAAGGATCTCTTCAAGTTTGGAACTAATTAACAAAAAATTAGAACATATACGGAGTATAAATGGTTAATATTATTTTAATATTTAAACTATCGATTTCATGATGTGATACCCCACGAAGATGGACGGCCTCGCTGGCGCAGTGGTACTTGCTATGCTGGAAGTAGTCCCGGGTTCGATTCCTAGGCGAATTTAGAAAATAACATTTTCCAATTTGTCTGATTCTAGACTGTTGGGAAGTTGCCACCGTAGCTATTTACCCCCCTTCTAGAAAAAACGAAGCGAATTTCGTCATTGGTCTAGTGGTTAACATGTGCGACTACATACTTGAGCTCCTGGGTTCGAGTCCCAGATCGAGCAAATTCAAAGTCAAATTCAAAATATCTTTATTCAAGTAGGCCTATTACAGTATTTTGAATGGTCAAATATAGTTTTTTCTATATATTATTTAAATTAATGACTGATAACATTAAAGAACGACTTGCAATCTAAAGTTACGAGGGTTCCTTCGCGTCCTGCTCTAAGAAGAGCCCACAACAAACTCAGTGTGGCGTACGTTTTTTTTGTCATTATTATTACAATATATATTTTTAATTTATTCTATATCTATATACATGTAGAGTTTAAGTTCCTCTTTATTAAATTTAACAATGGTTTTCACTGGCTTTACGTTTGGCAATGTGAATTTAATACATTTTGTTTTTTCCCGTTGAGTAATAAGTTTTTAGCTCCAAACCATTGTTCTACTTTATTGAGTGAGTTGTTTACATTATTCAATTTACGTTAATATTCAAAATCGATATTGACTTTTTTTTATTAATATTATCTCAATATTTGCCCGAAGCTGGAAAGTTGACGGTGTGATCCACCCCCTTGCCTCGGAGAGCACGTTAAAGCGTCGGTCCTGCGCCTGATCTCTCTCCGATCGTGTCGGATTTCCGTCACAATGGACTATAGAGTGAAGGAATAGCGACTGCACTTGTGTACTGTGCCTTTCAATCCACAGTGGAGCAGCGTGGTCTATGTTCTAAAAACTCTCTCTCATATGAGTGAGGAGGCCTGTCCCAGCAGTGGGACGTTAAATGAATGCTACTTACTCGGATAAAACGTACCGCCCAGCAAGAGATTTGTGTTCCGGTTCGAAGCTGAGTAGAAATCATAAGAGGTATATCGCCTGTTATGATTTCTACACAACGTGCTTTTTCGATTTGTATATATATTGGACGAACGTTATCTCTGCCTTATACAGTTGCATTTTTATTCATCTATTTTCAAAATGTGATATGATTAATAAGTAAATCGAAAAGAAAAACCACTCATCTTGATCATAACTGCTGCATATTTCCTCTCACAACAATAATACATATATCGCCTCGAATTAATACAGTGAAAACCGTTTATAAACAATATTAGTTTTTTATACATTACCCATCTGGGAAAAACCCCGGCTACAGAGTAATCCACCTTTTTTTTCCCACATAGACCTTGTATTTCACAAATCATGACAAAAATTTTCATTAAAAAGTATTTTATGTTGCCTTTATTCACTTGTATTTAACTAACAAGTAATGTATTTTATTTCAGTATCAGATAAACAAGAGATTCATAAGGATTTACGTCTATTAATGCAATCATATGTTCATATTTGCGAAGTGGCTTCGAAAGTGAATAAAATAGATGGCTTCCTAATATTTATGATGTTTACAGAAATCATTCACAGTATAATTTTAAACGGGAATCTATTTTTCCATCAATTATATTTCTCAAGCTGTAAGAATCACAGTGTAAATACATTTTCAAACACAAATAGACAAAAGGATTTTAGGTTTTACGTACTTTATATAGGGTTTTCCAATAAGAGGTTTCATTTTGATATTAAAAAAAAACGAGTATATTTTAAGAGAAATCAATGGATATTTATTTCATTGTAAAGAGAAAGGTATGCCATTAACGATGGAAAACGATATCAGCCAAATTGCCGCCACGGCTACAGTTGCAGCACCATATCCTTTTCATGAAATTTTCCATGACCAATTCGAACATTTGCGGCTGTAAGTCCTCGATAACTTCACGAATTCCATCTTTAAGGTCTTTAATCGATTGTGGAGCATTGGCATAGACCTTATCTAAAGGTGTTAAATCACAAGATCTCGGGGGCCAATTGTGATCACCTCGTCGAGAAATAACACGGCCAGGAAACTTTTCTTGCAAAATTGCTATTGTTTCGTTGCTTGTGTGGCACGTAGCGCCATCTTGTTATAATAGCGCCAAAATAAACGTCGTCCACATCAATATCTTCCAATTCCGGCCATAAAAATCATTAATCATAGCTCGATAGCGCAATCCATTCACCGTAACAGTTGCACCACCCTCACTTTCGAATAAGTAAGGTCCAATCACACCGCCAGCCCAAAACCCGCACCAAACAGTGACACGTTGAGGATGGAGAGGCTTTTCAACAAGCATTCTTGGATTTTCCGAGCCCCAAATGCGGCAATTCTGTTTATTCACGTAGCCTCCGAGGTGAAAATGGGCCTCGTCACTGAAGATGATTTTTCGATGAAAATCCGGATCATTTTGATGCATTTCAAGGACCCAATCAGCGAAGATACGACGTTGCTGGTGATCGACCGG
>JACTOM010000050.1:3333379-3350896 GCA_015832385.1 Elymnias hypermnestra
CATCTTGGACTGCTGCTTTAGCGCATGAGTCAGCTGTCTCATTTCCAGGGATACTGGAGTGGCTGGGAACCCAAACAAGCAAAACAGATAAATTCCGCTGAAAGCATGAGAACAAAGCCTCTCTGATTCTGAAAATAATGGGGAATCTTGATTTACTACGAAAGGGGTTTTCTTTAATAGACAATAGACAGCTTAATGAGTCAGTCAAAATTACAGTTTGTTGGATATTATGGGAATAGGCATACAGGATTGCTTCTAGCAGAGCAATGGCCTCTCCTGTAAACACAGAGGACTCTGGAGGGCACTTGAATTTTAAAACTATTCTGTACCTGGGAACCCAGCAGGCTGCACCAACACAGCTATCAGGAGATAGCTTTGATGCATCTGTATATATAAGGAGGGAGTCTGCCCAATTTTGATGAATTAATTTCTGTAATTTAATATTATTATCCGGGGCTCCTTTACTGAGACCCAGATCTGTGATAATAGGAGGGTTGTAAATGAGGGCTTTGTAGGAAGTGCAATAGAGGGGATTCATGGAGAGAGATATTAAAGGATGAGGGAGAGAAGAAAATTTGAGGAAGCTGCCTAGTAGAACAGATGATGAATTCCGATTACTAGGCATCTGGGACAACTGGATTAAGCGAGGCCAAAGAGGATGGGATGACAGCTGTAACATTTTGCTGACAAACCGGTCACAAAGATATTGACGACGGATGGATAAAGGAGGATCAACACATTCAACCTGCAAAGCATTAGTTGGGGATGATTTCATTGCGCCCAGAATGATTCTGAGGCACCTATATTGAATTTTGTTTAATTTTTCCGCAGCAGTTTTATTAAAAGGTTCTAAAACAAACAAACAATAATCCATAAAGCTGCGTACTAAGGCATTGTACAATAATTTTAAGTTGTAGGGGTGAGCACCCCACCAAACACCAGAAACCGCACGAATGACATTAATGCCTTTTTCACACTTTTTAATTAAATATTCTGTGTGGGCAAATCCGTTCAGAGTTTTATCCAAATTAATACCAAGGAATTTTACCTTGTCAACAAAGTTGATGTGTTGATCACCATAGGAAAGAAGGAAATTGGGAATAGACCTTTTTCGCGAAAACACCATAGCTTGACTCTTGGACACAGCCAGGGACAAGCCATGATCCGACAACCACTGGCCTAAATAATACAAAGCAGAATTAACGCGGGAAGATATGTCCTCCACTCAACTTGAGCTGTGGTAGAGGACAATGTTGTCGGCGTATTGCAGTATATTGCAGTAGCAATTAAGTAGTAATTCAAAAGTGACAGCTGCCCAGATAGCGGGCAATTCAAAATGAAACCTCTTATTGGAAAACCCTTTATTTGAACATAATTTTGACATTTATTTACATATGGACTCGTTTGGGCTTAATAGTTAAAAATCTATACATTTTATTAGAAACTATCTGGTGTGGGTGCTATTTTACGTAGTTACCAATTTTGTGGAAATATGGAGAAATCTTTGTGGATGTTTACATTACGAAAGTAAATTTCAAGATAATCGCGAACATTTTTGAAGATTTTGTAGTGAGAATTAAGTGCTTTAAGACTATTATCGTATACCTTTCTAACGAAACCGATTTGGAACACATCGAATGCATGGTTTCAGTCTGAAATAGTTTAAGTATTTATGTAGATAGATTTAATTAGTTAATGTAAGTAGCAGCCCATTAACACCCCAATGCTGGGCACAGACCATCTTACTCATAGGAGAGAAAGGTTTTAGAGCATAGACCCTACTGCGGGTTGGCAGGCAGTACACAAGTGTATGTACTCTCTACTCCTACTCTCATAGTCCGATGTGGTGGTTTGGTTTGTGGTCTAGTGGTCAGCTTGTTGGACTACAGATATGAAGAACGGGATTCAAGTCCCGAGTCGGGTGAATACAAAAATCGATATTGTGTTTTCTATTAAGATAATTTCATTGTTTGCCCGAACTTGTACAGTTGGCCATGTGCTCTACACCCGTGCCTCGGAAAGCACGTTAATCCGTCGGTGCTGCTGATCTTTCTCTGGTCACTTTGGACTATGTGAGTGAAGGAACAGTGAGTGCATTTTGTGTGCTATGCCTACCAACCCGCAGAGGAGTAGCTTGGTGGGTTAAGCTCTCACAACCCTCTCACCTATGAGTCAGGAACTGTGCCCATTTGTGGGCGTCAAAGGGCAGCTATATACTTCTCTCGCACATTTGTTGGAAAAAAACACACCTTACTTTTTGAATACTACAATCAACCCGATAAACCAATATATACCTATATAAAACAAACAAAAATAATGTAATTACTGAATAAATTTGCAGCTTTAACTAAATACCATTGGTTGACATTAGCTGTAGGCATTGTTGATATTTTAAAGATATTGACTTTCACTGAGAATTATCATCGAATTACCAGTTTGGTAAGTATGAAATGAATGTAATATTATTATTTTGTATTGTTGGCAATTATCTATTTTGTAAAAATTGTGACGCAATACAAAAAAGCAAATTTTTCAGGAGACATCGGGATTCCGCATAAAAATTTTAGATTGTGTGTTTATAAAACGAATTAATCAACGAATATGGTAAGGTAAGTAGCAGCCTATTAACGTCCCACTGCTGGGCACAGGCCTCCTCACTCATATGAGAGAGGGTTCTTATAGTTGCGGATTGGCAGGCATAGTACACAAGTGCACTCTCTATTCCTTCACTTTCATCGTTCAATGTGACGAGAATCCGACACGACCGGAGAGAGATCTGGCGCAGGACCGATGGCTTAACGTGCTCTCCGAGGCACGGGGGTGGATCACACCGCCAACTTCCCAACTTTCGAATTGCTCCGACCCGGGACTCGAACCCAGGACCTCGTGTCTGTAGTCGAACATGCTAACCACTAGACCAATTAGACAGTAATCAACGCATATATTTATCCAAAAACAGCCACATATATTTTCCGCTTTCTTAAAAATCCTTTTATGTTACAACTAATCCTTACAAATATTATAAATGGGAAAGCAACTGTCTGTCGCGCTTTCATGTTCATGTTTTTCATGCCAAAATTAATGAACCGATTTAAAAGAAATTTGGTAGACAAATAGCCTGAGAAAGGACATAGTTACTTTTTACTGCGAGGAAAGGCATGAAAGTATCGTCAATTTTAGTGTTAGAAGATTGACATTAATTTTTAGGCACAAAAACACAATAATTGTCCTTACTAATATTATAAAAGCGAAAGTAACTGTCTTTCGCGCTTTTATACCAAAATTACTAAACCGATATAAATGAAATTTGTTACACAGCTAGTTTAGAGCCTCAGAAACAAAATAAGCTAATTGCAGTGAAACACTGCAAATTAATGTATATGTAAAATGAAAGATAATTAGTCAAGATTATTAAAAATGCTACTCAAAAAGTCGCACAACTAGCGTAATATAATCCATTGTATTTGTTACCTTAATAATCTTTCTCAGTAACTGTGTCAATGAAATGTCGTTAAACTTTAAAGTAAAATATTTTTTTCATTTTGTCAAACAGGCATATGAAACTAGAGTAATTGTGAGTAAATTAATATATCACACGACTGGAGTTGGTCAAGTAGTGTCAATTCATTTGGAACTGATGTTCAAGCAATTGATACTGAACAGACCAAAGTTTTCTCCGGCGGGAATGTTTACATTGCATCGATCGATCATAATAACGGTAATTTTTTATATGAAATTAATTTCATTTTCACTCAAATCTTTTATTCCTTTTAACGTGGATAAGTCTTTAAATTCGCATCCATAGGGAGGCAATTAAAAAAAAAAGGTTAAAGTGCGTACGTACAAAGTACTCATGTCAGAAGTGAAACTTCTTTGGCAAACTAATTTTTAAGCCTTGTTTATATTTACAAATATCTAAAAGTTTAGATTTCCGAAACTTAAAGGGAGTAAAAAGGAAAATATGTAAGGAATTTAATTGTTAATAAAATATTAAGAGTCGAAAATTAATACAAATAATTTATTGCAATCTCAAATTACGACTTGTAAATAAAAATGTTTTTGTCAATAACAGAAACTATTCATATATTTTATTTTTGAATTTAATATTTTGAAAAGAGAATTTACGAAATATTTTTCTTTAATATACTATTAAAAATAGTATATTAAATGACTAGTGGCAAATTAAAATGCCACATGTTACTTGTAAACATTAAAACTACCTAACCTTGAAACGAATTAGCATAAAAAACGCTGCACATCTTCGTGACGTTAATCACGCGTTTCACCCGTAAAAATGATACCCTCACTCGCCTAAATAAGTTTCATTTCAAAAAGTGTGATAACAAAATCGGAGGTTAGTTTAGTGTTGTAGCTATATAGATACGTAGCCTTCATTCGATTTCAATTAAATTACACTAGTATATAGCTAAAGGATCAAAGGATTTTATTACGCTTAGTAAAGACTGTAACACATTGCGCGAGACGGAGGAGTAACCCCCGACGCATGAGTCTTATTCACGGCTATATACAACAAACGGCTGTGTCCATAATATAGCCACGCTCCATTTTTTTATTATTTATTTTCCTATAAATCACTAATCGGCCGTAGTTTTTCGAGATATCCTGCCTAATATATCAAATCGTAATAAAAATTCTAGTAGGCTATTTTCAAACGTATGACTGACAATGATATTAAAGAACGACTTAAAATCTAGTCACTAGGGTTCCTTGGCACCTTTTTCTAAGAAAAAGTCTAAACTCACTAGCAATATAGTTAATAAATAAAATTTATGACACACATTTTATTTACATTAATTTCATTCGCTTCCACGCTTTTCTACGGCACAAGTAATCGTTCAATTTATAGTATTTATTTATTTATACAGGGTATGTAGGTAATAACATGATTTTAAGTCCCACTGTTGGGTACATGTCCCCTTATTCATAGGTACTATAGAGTAAGAAATATAAGTCTAGACATTTTTATAGCGAAAATACTCTTTAACTTTTCAATAAGATGTTAGACTTATTTCTTAAAATTATGTACAGGCAAATCGAAAACTGATTTGAGGTATCTTACTAAAAATGCATATGCTTAATAATCCGACGAAGGATTTCTGAATCTTTTTCACTCTAAAATAGATTATAAGTTTTTATTTCATATAATATATAAATAGTGTACTTTGCTGTATTAGTAAATATTATTGAATAAAAAATGCTGTTTTGTAATGCTTTAAACAGTAGGTAGTTCTTTTTATTAAAAAAACGTAATTAAGAAAAATCGCGTACATTCGCTGAAGGTAGTTTAAGGTAACGTTTAAAAAAAATATATATTTTAACTTCCAGGTGTTTGGTCTCTTGACCACTTGTGGAGTGTACCTTATACAAATCTATACAGCAAGTGTCCAAAACCTAACAACCACGCGAGGCAGTATGATAAAATAAAATGTTATTTCGTTTAACCGGTAATTAAAATAATGTAATTTTAGTGTGATTTCTAAATAAAAAGTCGTCAAATACCAAACATTTTTATATTAGGTACTTAACGATTAAACGCCACCTCAGGACGATTTTAAAGTTAAGATTAGTTCTTTTCGCCGTGGCGTTACCCAGCGATAAAAGGCTAAAAAAATATCTATCCTTAAACATAACGACTTAAGGTTAGGTTAGATATTTTGCTGCGGTGGAGTTTCCCAGCTATAAAAAACTAACCTAACCTTAAAAATCATGTTTTCATCTGCGGTGTTAATATCTTCTTCATTGCTGGTTTTAAGTATGCACATCTCCTTAGTTCGTATATATATTTTGCATATTATTACAGTAACCTGTTGGTGTCCTATTTAAATAAATAAATATATTATTCTCTAAAGTTATAAACAATAACAGTTATTTTAATTTACAATAACTTGTATATGGATATATAGGAGGCATATCTTGCATTCCAAGGAAATGAATTTATTTTAAGGTTCAATCTCAAGATAAACAATTAAAAAACAAGTTTTGTTTGATAAGTATATTTCATAGAAACATACTTGCCGTCAATTTATACTTACACCATAAATGGAATAAAAAACCACGTGCTTTGCAACCTGAAACAAAAATTAAATAATATTAAATACAATGAATATTTAAAAATAAATTGTGCTCATTTGGGAAAGTTTTAAAAGGTGAGTAAATAAAAAAAGTGTAATAGTAAAAACAATTATTTAATTTTCCCCAAAGAAACTATCCCTACCTGTTAAATGATTTGACGTTCGTTCCATCATTCAGAAACCAATTTAACTTAGTATTTTCTAATTCCCATTATTTTGAATGTCAAACATTATTATCACTAAAACAATCTTCGAAGTTATAACATGCCTATTGTAATATGATGTCTTTGCCATATTTGTTGTAAATATGCAAAGATCAATCTCAGAGAAAAATAGTTTAAAAGTGTTTATTAACACAATAATTTAAAATAGAAACACAAATATACAATACATACCAAGTTTAATCAAAGAGACCAAAGCCCATGTCCTCATCATCAGACTCGGATTCTTCCTTCTTGGCCTCCTTCTCTTCTATAATTTAAAATATTTAATATAAGCAAGGTCAAATGTATTTTCTAATCTTCATTAAATTAGGAATGCTTCAGTTCAAATAAAATTGCAGCAACGTTTTTCAGTCGAAAGATGGTGTATTAATATTCATCATGAGGTTATCATCAATAATTAATTATTCAAAGTACAAACTTTTGTTAAGCAACATATCTTTTAATTTATTTCTTGTATAACAAATGATATTCATTATATTTGGATATTTTAGGTATAAAATATCAGTTATAGGAGAGATTTAAGAGCATACATCCACCACATCTAGACATTAAGGTGACAGGCTAATTACTCCCAGAATTTGCAGATGTCATTAGAACATTTTCATTAATTGAAAGGAAAGTCAAACGTGAATCTGATTTCCTAAAGATAAACTTAGTGATGCCTATGATTTTCATTCTTAACCGCAACTTCTCTGAATGAGGACCCACACAACCACTAGACCAGTGAGGCTGTCCAGCTGTATTAAATTAATGAAGCTAATTTAAGCATAATGTTTAATAGAACATATCATTGTTACAGTAATAAACAATTTATCTTTGTTTATTTTACTCTATATATTCAGGCTGTTAATATATGACACATAGTCATTTTACAGTTCAGGCACACACTTTTTTCCTGATTTTCCTACAGGATGTGAAATTACAAGGGTCATTGGCCATAAGAAGTACTCAATCAAAATTTGTTTATTCCCAATACTTAATAGTAATACAACCCATGTCCCATTAAATCAGCTGTTCTGCCTTACCTTTCTTTTCCTCAACTGCAGCAGCAGCTGGGGAGGCTGCTGCAGCCGCTGGGGCTGCACCTCCAGCTGGCATTGAAGATAACTTCTCACGACCTGTAAAAATGATAAATATTTAAATTTGTCATCAGCTTTATCTGCACAACTGGCATAGAATCAATGTAATCAGCAAGTAGTATAACAGCATTTTTTTCAGACGAAAGATGGTGTATAGTTAATATTATCATCATAATAATAATATATAGTCACAACTATTTATTGAGACATTGTTTATTATTTCATAGTGGGCCCACTCAAGCAGTGGATGAACTTCAACCCTTGTGGATCTTTCGCACGCACCTGATCATTTAATCTACCCTAGACATACTCATATACCTAACAGATTTATTAGTGTCCTAGCAATGTTTCAGTGTGAATGTGATGGATTACCATCACATTCGCATTGAAACATTGTTTAGAGCAAATGCAAACATATCTGTTATATTAACCCAGACATAAGCTCCTGTATGACTTTGTATCACTGGATGTAACAATGAAATATGAGAAATCCTTTTGATATAAATATAACAGATTTTGACTGTATTTCTTTATATCAATTAGTTTAAAAAATTATCTTTTATAGGTCTGTCAAGATGCACTTTAATAACATCTTACATAGTCAAGTAATTTAAAAAGCAGCAAGTTACCTTATTTGAAACAAAAATTGCTCTAATGCTGCATAAAAATAATCAAGAGGTAAATTACTTCTTAACAGGTTAACATGTTTAGATTTGAGATTTTATAATAACTTAGTATGAGGTGAATATAATCAAACACTAACCAGTCAATAATAAAAGAAAATGGGAACAGAATCAGAAATGTGCAATAATAGAAAGACACTAATAGTTACGACACCTTACAAATAAATACTAAAGTAATTACTATACAGCACAACATATTATGTTGAAATTACAGCAGTCTATTTCTAAACCGATATATGATATAATTGACATACCTTGTGTAATTAAGTCATCAACAGTTTTTCCTTTGAGTTCATCGATGACTTTCTTTAATTTGTCAGAGTCAGCCTCAATACCAACTGAGCTGAGGATCTTTTCTAAGTCTGATGCTACCGGGGAGGCTTTCCCGCCGAGCACAGCTAATAAATACGCGGCCACGTAACGCATTCTATAAATGAAAAGAACACTTTAGGATATTTGTTTGTATTAAACCACTTCAGACTATCATGCTTCTTAACTCAATAGGCAAACTGATACCTGATGAGGGTTTAGATATATTTTTTAATTGGTTGAAATACTCTGATATTTCTTATGTGCCAGAATTTTTTTCATAGAAAATAATGCATGGTGGTTAATTCTTTTATAGATCTACAAAACATTCCACAATGGCATGTTATCTATCTGTTAAAAATAACTCAGAAATTAGTTTTATCTTTAGAAAAAGGCACTATATAATGCTGTAATTGGAAGTTTTAACATTCAGTATTGATAGTTATCAATATAAAACATTAGTTACATATGCTTTAATACGCGTGCTATGCCGGAACGAGTCGCTACTTATTTTAAATACAATAAATAGCCACGTGTTTACAAGTAAAACGACAACAGGTTGCATCTAATACAGCTAAGCAGATGTTTCGAGTTATTTAGTCTTAATACGTAGGCTAAATTTATCGTAGATTATATATGTAATTTAGACAAATATAACATTAGGACAAATCATTTGTAAACACTTGAAAGTTTGACACAAATTTCAGTATAATCCAATTTAATCTTAAACAATTTATATCGAATCTTTAGACTATTGTAGAAATCAAATTAAGAAAACCTTAAAATTACGTATAAAATATGTATTTTTGAGAAAAATACTTACTTTTAAGTCGTAAAGACACGAAACGTGTTATGCCCAAAACGGAGGATCCCTTGAAAGAAATGTCAAGCGAAAGAAAACGTCAAAATAATAGGCAACGACAAAATGGGATACACTTTTACGCTTTGGACGTTAAATTTTTGAGACAATGTCTATGGTTTATGTGTAACATCAATCTAAATAAATTAATCCATAAACGTATTCTAAAATAATGCAAATTATTTAACACCAACAAGTGATTATTTGCTCTATTCAAATCATGGAAAGAGTTTATATATGTATATAAATGTTGTCTTATCAATAATAATAAAATAGGGCAAAGTTTTTTAGTCACTTAAAAATATATAATTTAATAAATTGTATCTATTATGTGCGAAAATATATGAAGTATAAAACTATGTTGTTATGCTTGCTATGATAAACAATCACAAAGTAGTTTGAATCAGTACTAATAGAGGACGCTTTTATGTCATCGTTATCGCTATGGTGAATTATTGTTTATACTTCATTGATTAATTAGCATTTACTAAGACATTTCCTGTTATTTTAAAGTGGCATTTACGAAGCAGAATCAGGATCATCGCTTATAGCTTTTCCTGTTAAAAATTACTGTAGGCGTCTCTGGTTCTGTGGCGTCTGTTTTTGTTTTTGTAATACATATTAAGCGTCAACTAGGGTTTTGGAGACTCGTGTATCGATAATTATAACATTGTCTTTAAAATATGAAACAAGACATGTTTTTAAGAAAGTTCATGTTGTTAAACTGTTGTAAAATATTAGTTCAATATTTATGGCGTATAAATAATTTTCATAGTGCTCTACAAAATTAATGTAAATATTTTTACATAAGCATTAATTAATAATTCTGACACCTGACTGAAACGAGGTTTTTATCAGTCTTCATCTTCCTGTTGTTGGAGATGATTAGTTAAAATATACTCTTGTATCGCGATGATGAAGCGATAGATTTTCTTGTTACAGATACAAATTATAGACGATTATATAAACGTGTTTCAGAATTGACATTATACGATACAGGGTTGCCTTCGATGCACAAAGATAAACATTACCGGGTATACTTTATGATTTTTTTGCTGAAGTGAAACTTCTTTAGGCGCAAGAGGGTAATTTTTTTTTGATGAAACGCGTGATTAACGTTATGAAGATGTATGTTTTTTTATGCGAATTTGTTTGAAGGTTAGGTAGTTTTAATGTTTACAAAAAAACATGTGACTTTTTAATTTTCCACTCGTCATTTAATAGTTTAATATACTATTTTTAATTAATTCCTAACATATATTTCTTTTTCCCTGTCTCTAACTTTTAGATTTGTATAAATATAATAAAGACTTAAAAATTAGTTTGCCAAAGAAGTTTCACTTCTGACCTGTGTACTTTGTACGCACGCACTTTTTTATGCCTGACAAATTAGCGATTGACCGTGATCACACCGGATAGTAGATGGTGATGATAAAGTCTAAGATGGAAGCGCGTTAATCTGGTACGAGGTGATTTTACTTCTACACAGCATCGTACCGGAACACAATTGCAAATCTCTTGCTTGGCGTTACGTCTTTGCTGGTAGACAGTCAAAAAAATTTAAATTGATTCTTGATGTGAGTACCGTATATACTTTCATATGCATTTAATTTGAGATTACAAACATGGACTCTAATTTTATTTATTTGTATTGATTTTGTTACTTCCTGAATAAATATTGTATTTTATTTTCAACTACAAATATTATACTTTTATTATGTCATAGACTGGCAATATAATATGCATTTTACCATTTCTATCTGAGATAATTACTATAAATATTTGATGTTAGGTACTGTAAAATTAAATAAATATGCATTGCACTTATATGTCTGCACACCCTAAAATTTTGAAAAATCGGATGACGAAGCGGTTTTGATTACGTTTCCCTTATTAAATTCCTCCTACTTATTGTAGTTATACTTCTTTTGACTCGTTAGGGAAAAATGATGAGAGTTAATTTTTTGGAAGCGCGTGCACATCGTTACAAAAAACCCACACCCTGAAGTTAGCTATAGTCAACATTTTAGTTTTTTTTTTAAGATTTTTATCTTGTTACACCAAAGAAGTATAACTTCTAACGCGCGTGCATAAGTACACACACACTTTTTGAAGTTATACGTATTTTGGCGCGTTAGGGAAAAATGATGAGAGTAAATTTTTTGGATGCGTATGCTCACCGTTACAAAAACCCACACCCTGAACTTAGCTACAGTATAGTTTTTTGAAAAGGTTTTTATCTTTTTACACCAAACAAGTAACTTCTAACGCTTGTAAATAAGTACACAAACTTTTTTGTGTATTTTATATAAGAAAAAGTACCTACGGTCGTCGAATTGTATTATGCGTTTTATTTTAAAAATACAGAGGTGTCAACCCTACAAGAACCCATAAATTCGGTTAGTACCATAAATAACTCCGATATTATCGCAAAACACTGTAATATGAATTAACCAAAAATTTTATTAGCTTTTAAATAGAATTACTTTGTATTTCATGAACTTCGTTGTTAATAGATGACAATCTAATCCTTTGTACGATCATATTTACGGTAGAAGTAAATAAATAATTTACAATCATAATATCGTAATTTATATTTCGTATAATGTTTTAAACGATTAAGTTCCGATGAGTTCTTTGTTTATTATATATATGGGTACGGTCACGTCTGCTCGATGGTATTAAGTGAGGTTAATCGCTTTTGCTTTTCTATATAACCATTTACTATTCTCCTGCTCGATTCCGTGGGAGTATGGAGAAATCCATTCCAAGTCAGCGTCATAATCGTGAATCAGTTTGCTAAATTACATTGGGCGATCAGTTTTACATAATATATTTATATACATGAACGAAATCACGCTCAAAACTTAGCCTATATCTTATTAAGTAAAGAAATAGTGCCTAAATCATTTTTGTTTGAATTGCTTCTGAGATATGCAGGTGTTCGCACGATGTTTTCCGAAAAGTATAATGATGAAATTTTATCAACATTAATTATATTTAATATAATTTTACAAAGATAACCTAGTAGTGCCTACCCAGGATTTCGTATCGTGACTTTTATTTCTTTATCATTTGATATGATTTGATGGTTAATGATGATGCAGTCTAAAATTATAGTGTCCTAAATTGGTAAAAAGAATTCTCATGGTTTTTTATATTGCTTTTTTCGCTGCGAAATAAAAATGGGCACAGAGAGTCGGCGAGGGAGGAGGTTTTATAATACCCACTAAAACCCAAACGAGCCCTCTTCAACCATGAGTGAGACACCAGCGTTTAAATTTTAACAGTAGTCCTTGGTGATGGTTTCTGCCTGCTGTTACTTTATTGGGGTGGTGACTAGCTGCGGTCAAAGTCTCCCATCAGCAAGGGCCCATACACATTAGAAAATGCTATTTTCAAAATTCAACCCCAAGACTTCTGCTGGCAAGGCGATTTCGAGCACCATAATACCAGCGAGGCAGTCACAAGAATTCGGATATCTATCCATCATGGCTTTTAGAATTACCAGGAGCTTTAACTGCGTTGAAATATAGAAATCGCGGAGTATTAATAATGCAGAAAATGTAGCAGTTAATAATTCAGTTATCCTATAGCAGTTGGTAGATTTCGCCGAGTTCTCCAGAAATACTCTGCGTGTACAATAAAAACTAAAACTGATACGAGAACGCCGTCGCGTCGCATGCACACTATTATTAGACGCGTCCGCTATAGAGCATGCTAAAATATTCAGACGTGTTAACACTAACAGAAACTGTTGTGGTTAATCGACAAATATAAAAAAGTGCGTGCGTACAAAGTCCTAACGTCAGAAGTGAAACTAAAATTATATAAAATTGTTAGTAAAATAAAAAGGGTAAATCATCTGGAATAGATGGTCTAGCTTAGAACATATTCTATACGTAGGTAGTGAGATATTCACTGTATTATCTGTTTTGTATAACATGTGTATTAATTTTGGTTACCTTCCTAAAGCACTTATGAAAACAATGGTGATTCCTATACCAAAAAATAAAACTGGCGATCACTCTAGTCTCAAAAACTACAGACTGATTTCTCTTGGAACTATATTAGGTAAAATATTGGAAAGACTAATACACACCAGTTTAAAAGATAATATGCAGTTAGAGGAAGCGCAGTTTGGTTTTCGTCCTGGTCTTTCAACCGATTTAGCCATTTTTAGCCTGAAAACAACAGTAGACTATTATGTCAAAAGAGATACATAAGTGTACGTGTGCTTCTTGGACTTAAGCCGTGCTTTCGATCTTGTAAATTATGATTTACTTTGGAAGAAGTTATACTCCACAAAGACACCTAAAAGGACGATAAATCTGTTGTAATGCTGATATGAAAATCAGGTAAACAGTGTAAGATTGGACGACGCGACTTTCGACGTGTATAAACTAGAGTGTGGAGTCAGACAGGGTGGATTGACTTCCCCAGTCCTTTTCAACCTCTATATAACTGATTTGATCGGGGAACTGAGGAATTCTAAGTCTGGGTGAAACATAGGAACCACTTGCTTGAATAATTTAAGCTATGCGGATGATATGGTCCTTCTTAGCTCCTCGGTTAAAGGCCTTCGCAAACTGATAGGAATCTGTGAACGTTATGCAGCGTCGCATGGTCTAAAATACAACATCAAGAAAACTGTAACGATGGTTTTCCGCTCAGGCAGAGGTCCGGAAATCATTCCAGCAGTTTACCTTGACGATTGTGTATTAAAAAGGGTTGAGCAGTTCAAATACCTAGGGCACATATTAAAATTTTATGGATGACAATGACATCGAAAGAGAACGCCGTGCTCTGGCATTAAGATGCAACATGATTGCACGCCGTTTTGCAAAATGTACCGACAGTGTCAAAGTAACATTATTTCGGGCGCATTGCCTAAGCTTTAACACTTGTCAGCTTTGAACAAAATTTTCTAAACGTGCAGTTAATAACATCAGGGTGCAATATAATAATACGTATCGTATTCTGATGAGATTACATCGATCATGTAGTGCATCTGCCATGTTTGCTAATGCCAGAATACCAGATTTTTATGCAATCATAAGATCGCGCATTGCACGATTCTGAAACGGAATACGAACTTCCGACAACATCATTATTAAGACGTTGACAGAAAATTTTGACTGGTCAATTTTTAAGTTTTGGCATTCCGTGCACCACAGTCCAAATAAATAGATTTAGTTTCCAATTATTATAAATTATTATATAATTTTGAATTATCTTACTTTATTTTACTTTGTATTTTATTTTAGTTTTATTAATATTTTAGTTATTTAAATTACTTAAATTTCTTGTAATTAATTTATTTCATTTAACTGTGACTGTATCGTGTGTGACTGTAATGGGTATTTACCTGAGAAATAAAGATTATTATTATTATATTATACAAATCTAAAACTTTAGATTTCCGAGACTTAGACGCAGGAAAAAGGTAGGAATTTAATGAATGTAATTATTATTAAAATATGAAGTGTCGAAAATTAATGCAAATAATTTATTGAAATCTCAAAAGGCGAATTGCAAATCAAAATGACATGTGTTTTTTGTCAAAATGAGATATTATTTGTTAAATTTTGTTTCTGAATTTAAAATTTAGAAATATTTTTTTTTATATTTCATGAAAAATAGTACATTAAATGTCTAGTGGCAATGCCAATGCTATTGTTATTATTAAATAATAAAACTACCTAACCATCAAACTAATTAGCATAAAAAACGCTAAATATCTTCGTGACGCGTTTCATTCGTAAAATTTTTACCCTAATGCGCCTAAAGAAGTTTCACTTTAAAACCTGATAAAAAATTGCAACTTTTATCAATTGAGTTGAACCGAAGGTGGTGTGCTGTCTCTCTTCTACTCAGACGCATCGGCCGATGGAGTGAAGAGATATAAATACGTCACAAGCCGAATTCTTAGCCCGATCATGCTTCTCTATCACTTGTTTTGCGTTCGCTTTTGCATGTTAGGCGCATGTCGTGAATGTAGCTACAATGTGGAAGCTATAAAATAGTACATAGATATGTAGGTAGTGAGGAACAGACGTACCGTGTTTAACGTTTTCAGTGAGTATAAGTGTTGTGAATGGACATATATTGGTAAGTGATTTGAGAATCATTAAAAATAGGTCCATAATGTTACAACATTTCGTGACAAATAAAGTAGTAGGAAACTTGCATCGAGGCTGGCTCTGCGCGGGTCTCGGTGAATCATTAGTATGAAGTGTTGGATCTGGGTCGGATGTGGCAGCCAGTTCAGATGTGCGAGGTGGTATTGAATTGTTAACGATGATGCCGTCGTAGAGCACAACAAATAAATTATATTAGCTTAGCTCCGTTATGAATATTGTAAATCGTGGAGTTTTCACAGAGAGGGCTGTGACGTGATGAACCTTGGCGATGAATTATATTTATGTTTATCGGCAACTATGAGCATAATGACATGAGGACATGTGTGTGTTCAGCTCAATCTAATTCAATACCTATTAGAGAGAACATATATCATTGGATATATTCAAGAAATAGTTAAAGAATCATTACGTCTGTGTATACCTCATATAATTCCCCTAATCGTAAGGTTGTTTAGTAGAAATCGCAAGTAAGTGATAAGGTCCCCCATTTGTACTATTTATTTAAATTTCATATTTGTGGTGTACAATAAAGAATATTCGGACTATCTACCTACAAAATAAAGTGCACAGCGCGCCTACAAAAGTGATCGTTTTATAAACTCTTATTTTAATCTTTGATGCAAATCATAGTCAGTGTTAGTAAGCTTCGCGCAAACTGTGTCGGTTCGCGTACCGAAATCAGCTTGAAACATTTCGTAAATTTTCAATGAACTAAAAGCTGGTTGACAATATATTATTCAACATGTCGCATCAGGCTGCACTAACATGCTAGCCAAATTGAAATGGAGGACTCATTTACAGGCGGATTTTACTGATACGTTGTATTGATGCATGATTACTCCAATTGTGCTCTGAATATGCGGCTATTCTAAACTATAACCTTTAAACAACTGCAGTGATGAACTGTCAATAATATATAAGCTTTAAAAATGAAAGTTATTTAATCGATAATCAATCTGTCCATTAGTGATGGAGATTTCAAAGTGCATTTAGCCGTTATGATTGTCATCTTTTCGATTAAAGGGGTAAGTATGTTTATCTATACGTCTGCTGAATAACTTCTTATTTATTTTCTTCGAATTTTTCCAAATTATATTATATGATATCTATGTACTACACCTTTTTTTACACCACCTACACATTTTCGTAACAAAATTTCTCTAACCCTACGGTTGCCTGGCAGAAATCGCTACTTACCGACAAGGCCGCCTTATTGTACCCTATGTTTAAGTTATTGTATGTTTCTATTTCATGTATTGTTTATGGTGTACAATAAAGTGTATGCTTTCTCTCTCTCTTATACGAATTTCTGAGCCGAAATGGCCTAATAAATAGAGCGTTAGTAAGACTTATGTGCCTAATTGTTTTGTATTAATTAATAATTATGCTTTTTAGTAAGGGAAAATATCGTGAGGAAACCTCTGGAGTAATTCTACGACATATGTAGTTTGCCGCTTAACTGCCTCATTGGTCTAATGGTTAGTATGTTCGACTACAGCCATGTGGTCCTGGTTTCGAGTCCGGGGTTGGATCAATTCAAAAATCAATATTGAGTTTTCAATTAAGATTTTCTTAATATTTGCCCGAAGTTGGAAAGTTGGTGGTGTGATCCATCCCCGTGCCTCGGAGAGCTCGTTAAGCCGTCGGTCCTGCGCCTGATCTTTCTCCGGTCGTGTCGAATACCCGTCACATCGGACTATGCGAGTGAATGAATAGAGAGTGCACTTTTGTAATATGCCTGCAAATCCGCACTAGAGTAGCGTGGTGGGTCTATGCTCTAAAAACCCTCTCTCATTTGAATGAGGTGGCCTGTGGACAACAGTGGGACGTTAATTGGGCTGCTACTTACCTTGCCTTATGTAGTTTGCTAATGCACAATGGAGCAGCGTGGTGGGTTTATATGTTCAAAAACCACCTTTCCCGTGATGAGGTCCCGTAATGAGGTCCCGTTTTAGAAATGTCAATTAATAAATTCAAAGTCTTTGTTAAAAGAAAGTTGATAGAAAGTATAAGTTGCAAGAGTACTTAGACGATAGAAACGCGTGGGAGTGAACGAACTGCTCTAATTTCAATTGAAATATATTAAACTAACATGATATTGTAATGATGATGATAACAAAAAAAAAAA